>JADRCD010212156.1:0-27893 GCA_019843815.1 Montemys delectorum | reverse complement strand
AAAAATGTCAGCGAATGATCATTAGAATGCATTCCTTTGGAAAACCTCACTGTTAGAGAACTTGGACTTAGAATTGTAGGAAATCTAGGATATCAGTGTGTGGTCTTGGATGATTCATACGGAGTTTAAACGAGGTGCATAAATCCTACATCAATCAGAAATAAAAATCCATATTTCTCATCTCATCTAAAAGTGAACCAAATGGATTTTATATTTCCAGAAAGAAGTGTGTGCCACCCAACTTGTTCCTGCAGTGGTTGGAATTGGAGCATCCTGGGATCCCTTTAAATATGGAAAATGATTTCAACCTTCTTTACTACTCTTAGTCCTTAGCCACAGGCAGCTGAAATGAGTCCCCTCAGGTACAAAGTCCCACTTGTCCCAGGTAACACAGTATCTACCAGTTTGGGAGTCTTGAATATCATCTTCTGTGATTTGTGCAGAAGGAATTTGTGATCACTGCACAATCTTTCCAGGAAGATTGCTCTGTTTATTAAAATAGTATCACATTCCCTGTCTTGAGAAGTCATGTATATTCCTGTGTGCATATGCATATTTCTGCTTGCGCATGCGGGTGTATTGCAGAGGATGGAGGGGGATGCCAGACATCTTTCTCAACCACATCTGCTCCCTCTTTGTTTATATTTGAGATAGGACTCGTTCACTGACCTCAAGCTCATCAATGTCACCTAGGCCATCTAGCCTGTAAGTCCCAGAGATTTTCCTGTCTCCACCTTCCCCAATAGTGGGGTTACAGACACAGGCCACTAGCTCCCTGGGTTTTGTGTGTGTTCTGGGCACCAAATTCAAGTGTGCATTCTAGTGTGACAAGTATTTTAACATCCAAACCATCTCTGAACCCCTTCCTATGTATATTTCTCTCTGGGAGGTGTACTTGCTGTTGGTAGATTTCCTGGGCTTGGAGCTCTGTAAAAACACTTGTTGTCTGGTCACTGAAGATGAACTTGTTTTCTATGATGCCCGAGAGAGGGAATGGGTGATGTAACTAACTGGGTGCTACTTGCTCACAGCAGTGCTCACACTGGCTGATGTGTGCTGTGTGTCAATGTAACTACAGATCCATCAATGGGTTAACAGTATCTCTTACATGGGAAGCATGGCCACTCTGCTGTTACTTATCATTTATCTTTTTCAAGTCATCTTTGTTGAAACCTTTTCATTGATTCGCCCCTATCTCCCTTAACCACCTTGTCTACTTTTTAATTTAGGGGACAATAGAGCTGGTGAGGCCCCACATTTTGCTCTGTTCATATCATCTATAGCTATCCTGATATGTTGTTCACTTACCAATCAGTAGTGCTTTGCGCCCAGGTTCCCTCATATCCATGGATGAAACACACACATACACACACACACACACACACACACACACACACACACACTAGCTTATTATTTTTCAACCTGCCTTGGCTCAATTGCTGGGTGCTTCTAATCTCCTGTGGCTAGTGTGTCCTTCCCAACACTCTTAGCTCAGTGCCCTAAATCTGCCCTTAACTTTAGTTGCTCAATTGCCTTCTTCTTGTTAAGCAACCCAAAACTGCCCTCAACTTTAGTTGCATTTCTAGTGTCTGACCTGGGGAAGTAGCCTATGGCCAATCTGCCCAAGATCCCACATGGTAAGTCACCTCTTCTCCCTCCAAAGCATGGAGAAAATTCTCTTTCTCTTTCTGCATTCCTTAGCCTACCTGCGGGGACGCAGAAGTCCTGCCTCTTTCCTTCCACCCAGAAGGTGGCTGCTGGCATCTTTATTGATGGATCAAGAAACAACTGGGGAGCAGGACCTTAGCATCACAACCAGCTCCTACATCTGCGTGTACTTGCTCATATACTAGTACAGGTACATGTGTCCTGTGGTGCACATGTGAGGTCAAAGAACAATGCTGGACTTCACCTTGTTTGAGTCAGAGTTCCCTCGGCCCCCTGTGCATGCCAGGCATGCCGGCCTATGGACTATTGGGGAGCCTCCTGTATCCCCTGCCTGTCTCTATGTAGGAATGCTGGGAATACAGATGCCTTTACGGCATGTCTAGTTTTCACACAAGTTCTAGAGATTCTCTTTACCCACCATGCCATCTCACCAGTCCTGTCCTCCACATTTTCATGTCAGCTTAGAAATGCAGCATTATGACTAAGCAAGTTGGTCTATTCTGGTCTCAAATACAGACATGTATATTAGCAAAAGTTAAATTTTGTGATTTAGCCCAGGACCTTGAACATGTTGAAGCAGTTTTTCATTCCAGCTTACTTTCACGTATGTATTTTAGTCTGCTTTTCCTGTGAGGATAGAATGTATTCTTTTCCAATTGAAGAGCATTTAGTGAGAATCGGAATGCATTAGAGAAGGAAGCATAGTGGGAGTAAAGGAAAAGCACTATTGTAACTTGTAATTAAAATCTGCATTTCGACTTTCAGACTTGGGTGTACAGAAGAGCCACATGTAACCTCACTGTAGTAAGATCAAAACAAACTGAGGATACAGTCCCTGCCGATGTGCGAGGAGCAGTCCCATCATACTGCTGTGAAGCCACGTAGTCTAGCTAGGGGATTCCAACGCTCAGACACCTTGCCGAGTATTTTTCCGAAAATTAAATTGAATTGTTCCACTGTGTGAGCATCATGCAGCGGCATCCAAACTCTTTTTTTCCAGTTTTTCCTGGTTGTAGTAACCTCATTCCCTTGTGGTCTCTTTTTAATCTTCAGTTCTGGTTCATCCCATGTTCCATTTTAGCTTCTCAGAGTAGATTCTTTTCCCCAAGATTTATGGGACCTATGGCAGCAAGCCTCCCCATGCAGGCTAGCCTAAAGCCTAATCAAGAAGACAAGAGTGCTACAACACTTGCTTGAAGTTGCTTTGCAAGCACAGTGGAGCTCACTGACTGATTCACTGCTACAGAGCAGCAGCTGTGGTTTCTCAGGGCAGTGCCCCTTCTGGATCTTTGGCTGCATCTTTGATCATGTTATGAATGCTGTGAAGCCACGGAAGATTGCCTAGAGTAGTCCTTCCAGGAAGACAGCGTTATCCTGGAAATGGTGTCTTCACTACCTGTCAATCGTTAGTGCTTTGCCTTTCCCCATAGTATTCTGAAACTCTGACATTCTTAACTGCAATTTCATGGACTGTCAAGGTCTCTGCATTGTTTATAGTAAGCTTGAGAGTGGACCTATGGGCAGATGTGACATAACCACACACTTCCTCATATTCTGAGGCTGTGGTTTGAGGAGGACAGTGAAGGGTGGTTTCTTTGTGAAGACTCTTGTAACAAATGGGAAAGCAAGCACTGATGAAGGCCCTGGTTTCCTTGTGGAAGTCAGTGACAATTTCTCAAGATCACAGAGGGAAGTGAACATACTAGTCAAATGATACTGATGTCATTCCTGTCCTCCCTCCCTCCTCCCTCCCTCCCTCTCTCCCTCCCTCCCTCCCTGCCTCCCTTCTCCTCTCCAGGATTCTTGGTCCCTTTTCTAACTGGCAACTCAGGTCAGAATCATTACCTTCATCTGACTGACAAATCAGATAGGGAAAATGACCCTCTTTTAGTCTTCCATTCTTCACAAGAATGATTTTTAAAGCTCATATCTGGCATTTTGTCCCACCTTGTTGGGACATGGAGGAAATCAGGGTTTAGTTCTTTGTGTTTCAGCCACATGGAGTAGGGCTCAAAGTTGTTGTTTTTGTTTGTTTGTTTGTTTTTTGGAGGGGAAACTGTGAAAGGAGAAATTTACATGTAAATAAAGAAAATGTCTAATAAAAAATAGTAATAATAAAGAAATCAATGGAATTGGAGACACAGGAATTTTTTTCATGGATATTCTTAGGAATCACTGTGTCAGCCACCAAATGCTGCATCCACTATCATTTCACAGGACATAAGCAAGAGCTCCTGGAGAGGGAGCAGGAGAGATGCTGCACTCTGAGGGAAGGCACGAGGAGCAAGGATATCTCAGGGGAACAGATCCATGTTGTATTTATTTAGAAAACAGTGAATTCTATAGCTCATGGGCATGGCCATTAGGTAGCTTTCAAGTCTAAGAAGATATGCTGTTCTGGAGATAAAAACCCTGTGTTTTTATATCATGGGGCAGGTAAGAAGAAATATTTAGGGATTAGGCATTTATAGTTATAAAATACAATGGGCTCCCTTGGCCATATAGAAAGCAGACAGAATACATTTAGGCCAAGTGTGCAACCAGCCTACAGATGTTGGAGTGGTGCTCCCAACAAATGCTTTGGTGTGGACTCAACAGTGCGTAGGACTATTCTAACTCCAAGGAAGAACTGTGGGAGTAAATTGTCATTTTCAACCTGTAGAAATTGGGAATCATCTAGGAGACAAATCTTTGGATATTTTGTTTTCAGGGAGGCCTAACTGAAAGAAAGAAACCTTCCCTAAATGATAGTACTCCAAATATCCTGTGGGCCATGTCCCAGAATGAATACAAAAGAAAAAGTAAGAACTGAGAGAGTGAACTGACCTCTAGCCTTCCTCTCTAATCCACTTCCTCACCTTGGGTATAGTGTAGCCAGCTGCCTCATGCTCCACTCAATGTACCTTCGTGTCATGGGAGATTGAGTCCCCTGCTAAGAGGCTGAGCCCAAATAAACTCTTCTCTGCTCGAGCAACCTCTGTCAGAGCAAAAAGGAAAAGTAAATACAAAAGTCATGCACACATTAACACCCTCTTCTAAGCCTTCCATATGATTAGAAAATGTAGATGAATTTTCAAATGATTTTTCTAAGAATATAACATATAATTGAATTAGATCAGCATCTGTTCACCTGCTGTCTACCCTTTCTTTTGACTTTTGAACTCCCTGCCCCGTGTTTGTTCTTCCAACACAACCACCTCCAGGAAAGAAGCCTCACGGCTTCAGCACCAGTATTACAATGTCCTAAGACCATTTTAGATCTCTTGATGAGTTATATATTTGGAAGTTGCCCATGTTGTTTGGAGAGGCAGCCCTGGGTACCTTTCCTTTGTTCTTAAAGGGAGAAGGTATTGTAGTTTGTATCCTAAAGTTTCTCGTAATTCTAGGTCCTGATGGCTTGGTCTCCAGGGTGTAGTACTGCTTGGAGAACATTCAGAGGTTCTGAGAGTAAGTTAGGCAATTCGGGCATTACCTTGAAAGGGATATTGGGACCTCAACACCCTTCTCTGGGTACTTCCCAAATCCCACGAGGCAGGTTTCTTCTCCATCATGGCAGGTCTTTCTGTGACATATTGCTTCTTCTGTGGACTCAAAAGTTCCTATGGTCAACTTTAGACACCAAGCCAAAAATTAACTTTTTTTAAAACATTTTAAAAGGTGTTTGTCTTAGCTATTATATTTCAGTGATGGAAAACTTCCTCAGATGAAAGTAACATAGCAAATGCTAGCAAGAGGTGGAAACTTGAGCTTTCCCAGACCTATGAAACCTCTCAGTTCACCTCCTCGATCCCTGGTGTGTGTATGTGTGTGTGTGTTTTCTGCCATGTAATATGATATAATCTTCCTAAGGAAGTACAGCATTTCCAATACTTGTTCAAGAAGTATTTTGATTGATCACTCCAAAGCCTTATATCAGAACTGAGGTTTCAGGGAGATGTTTATTATTATACCCACAGAGCTCTGCTTCCCTCCTGTGCATGCACACCTGTACATCCTTGAGAGAACTGTGTCTGCCTCTTAGCGACTCAAACAGTGTGATGAACTATTGTGATTATCAGGGTGATGGGATTTAGAATTACCATAGAAACAAATATCTTTTACATCTGTAAAATAATTTCATTTTTATGTTAACTGATGTTAGAAGATACACTCTAAATATGACTGGTACCACTTCATGGGTTGGAGTCACAGAATGAAAACAAAGAAGGAAGCCAGCTAACCACAAACATTAATCACTTCGCTTCCTGACTACAGACATGTATTACCAGCTGCTTTCTTCTACCACAATTTCTCCACCCCAATAGACTGTGACCCCTAGAAACTGTGAGACAAAACAGAATCAATTTTCTTTCTTTCCTTCCTTCCTTTCTCTTTCTTTCTTTCCTTCTTTCCTCCTTTTCCCAAGTTGCCTTTGTCAGGTATATTAACACAGAAACAAGCCAAGTAACTAATACAAACCCATACTTTCTTTATGATAAGAAACTCATTATATAATTATACTTATTCATGACATGGTCTATAAAATACAGACTTAACAAGTATACTTTCCTAGGACACAGTTTCTCATGATAAATTATCTTCCTGGGCCTGAAATGATGGTTAAGAGCTGTTGGTATTCTTTCAGAGGACCAGGGTTCAGGTTTGAGTACCACACTGTGGCTCTCAGCCTCCCCTGACTCCAGTAGGGGAGGTTGAGTATGATCTGCTGCTCTCTTCTTGCCTCCAGGGACCACTGTGTGCATCTGGTGCATATATGCTCATTTAGGCCACACACATAAGCCACTGAGAGTCTATACAGTATTATGTATGAGTAAGAAAAATATTTTTTGGGTAGATACGTGTTTTTTTTTCTAATGATTTCACAGCTAATTTATATGCACCAAAATAATTAACATCATGTAAATTTTCCTTGCCAGTTGAGTCTTTTTTTTTCTATTTTTTTATTAGATATTTTCTTTTTTACATGTAAATTTCTCCTTTCCCAATTCCCCTCCTAAAAAACAAACAAACAAGCAAACAAACAAACAAAAACAAAAAGAACAAACCCCTGTTGCCTCCCCCTCCCCATGCCTGCCACCCCACCCTCTCCCACTTATTGGCCCTGGCATTCCCCTACACTGGGGCACAAAACCTTCACAAGGCCGAGGTCCATTCCTCCTATTGATGATACCCACGGAAGGAATTGCAGAGATTAACTTAGGAGCAGAGACTGAAGGAAGGACAAGCTAGCCTAAATATAGCTATCTCCTGAGAGGCTCTGACAATACCTGACTAATACAAATGTAGAGGCTCACAACCATTCATTGAATTGAGTACACGGTCCCCAATGAAGGAGTTAGAGAAAGGATTTATGGAGCTGAAGGGTTTGCAGCCCCTTAGGATGAACAACAATATGAACTAAGTAGTACCCTCAGAGCTCCCAGGGACTCAACTACCAACCAAGGGCTATACATAGTGGGACTGATTGTTTTGGCAGCATGTGTATAGTAGAGGATTGCAAATTAGATACATGTCTTGACAGAGTAAATTATTTCCCCTAAAGTGTGAAAACATGTAAACCATGTCCTTCATAAAATATAAACATATTTCTATAAACTCTATCATTCCCTAAAGCATATAGTTCAGTGTTTGCACTGATTTCCACATGAAATGTTTTATATGTAGCCTGGGAAAAGGAAAATGGAGCTTGGGTCCAGGAAGTTTCCTATCTTCCTTATTACTTCCACTAGTTTGCTTTAAAGTCAAATGATGGAGAAAACAGAAATCTGCACTGTGCTTCTGCACACGTTAACTAAATTAAATGAGTAAGTTAGTAAACAAATAAATAAGTAAATAACATATATATGTGCACCAAGCACCAGAATGCATATTCCTTTGTGACTGATGGATTCTAGTTAGATGAAATTATTGCAATAAGAACCCTTTATGTGAACCAGCAATACTAATGTTGACATATTTTTTCATAGCTGGATTCAGGTTTTACATTAATCTTTTGTTTGGACTCTGCATATAGTTGTAGTTTCTTGGGAGGAGGCAATAAAGCAACTTGAATTGAATCCTAAGTCTGTTTAAGACCAAAACCAAATAGATTTTCTTCTATTCTTTAGAAATTCTGTTAAGTGTCAGATTTTTTTTGTACTTTTTTTTATGTTAGAGTCGAATGGGTTTTTCTCATTATGTTCAAAATATTTTATAAAGAACTAAGTGTGTGAGTTCTTACTAATTAAGAACACTATATTTTCACTTAAAATGAATGCTGGTGACTCCTCTGAGTTTATTGGATGTCTATTTGTCTTTCTTGTGCATGAATACTAGTTCTTCATGGATACCTGGACCATTTTTATCTAAACCATTGTTCTTTTTTCTATCTGTCCTTGGGGTCAGGGACACTTGTCTTGATCTGGTTTCTAGCTCTATTTCACATTGGTATCTACCTTACCATGTCTTCTTTGCTTCTCACTGGTAGAATGAGGATGTGAGGATGCATGGTGGTCCACACACATATCCCTGTTCTTGGGCAAATATGACCAAGAAAGTCAGAATGAGCCTTACCTGAGTTACATTGGGAGTTTGAGGCTGGGTTCAGCTAAATAGTAAGGCTGTGTCTAAAGAAAAATCAAAAAACAAACAAAAAACCCCCAAAGAATGAAAAATAATTAAAAACTAAAAAACAAATACTCAAGAAAAAGAACACATATTGGCAATGGTTAGCATTAGTTATCGAGTTAACAGAGTCTAGACTCTCCACGGAGTCAAATCTCTGGATACATTTGTGAGAGATGGTCTATATTAGGTTCACTGAGGTGGGAAGACCTAACCTGAATGAATGTCTCACCATTCAAGGTACCAGGATGCCAGGGGCATGGCACCAGAGGGGCACCAGGGTGACTTACAATGAGAAATGGAACGCTAGGCACCAGCATCCCTCTCTCTGCTCCTAAACAATGACTCCACTGATGCTTTCTCACGCCCTTGAAAGCATGACTTACCCACAGTGAGGAACAGCGCCCGTGAAATGTGAGACAGAACAAACCATCCCTTACTTAAGTTGCTTTTCTCACTTGTGTTACATCAGTGAGAAAAATAATGAGCAGAAGAAGATCGCTGCCCCACGGGTGAACATGCTATTGGTAATCCAGTAGCAAGGGAAACCCCAAACCAAGCACTCAATCAAAGAGAGAGTGACTGTGTTCTAAACCTTGTTCTGTGACTATGCAAAGAGAGAATTAGAATCTAAAAGAGGTAATTAATCCTCCAATTCATCACCCTAATTTCTGCACACTATCAGAGGTCACAAAGAGACTCAATAACAATGGTCCAAGTTTTCCTGATACATCAGTCCACGTTGCCCAGTGTTCTGCAGGGGACTACAAACCCAGTCTGACTTCAGGCCAAACCTGCATTTCCATTTACCCCAGGATTTGTCAAAACGCCAACTGAAAATTGACCTTTCAAAGTATTAAGCAACTTAATTATTTTCAAAATTTAATTTGGCCAGTCTGGTACCAACTCTCTACTGAATCAGATGTTTCCTGTTTCATAAAGTATAGTGTTTATAGATGGTGAGCTCATTGCTCTTAGAAGTATTGTCTGGGGGAGGAAAGGAGGCATTCAAACTGTGCCCACTCTGGCCATTCTCTGTACTCTCAGCATCTCACAGCACAGTGCCCTCTACCTCACAGGGCATGACTTACACCGTATAATAGTTTTTTCCTGTTTTGAAACTACAAAATACTATAAAAAGGATATTCAGAAAATTTGTGAAATACTTGACAGGAAAGACAGCTGGATTATATATATCATTGATAACCACAGTTCTGTAAGTTCTACATACGTTTTTCAGGAACTCTGCTGTCAATGTTGGCGAATTATTCTAAAGCCATGGTTTCATCATCAGTGTGTGTGTGTGCAAATACATCTGGCACTATTGCAAGCTATATGTATCATCTCCTGTGTGTTTGGAAATAAGATCATATCTGCTTGGATGTTTATTGCAGGGGTTAGAGAGATGACCCAGTGGTTAAGTGTACTTTCTACTCTTGCAGAGAACCTGGGTTTGGTTCCCAGCATCCACTTGATAACTCACAGTCATCTATATGTCCAGTTCCAGGGGATGCACCACTCTCACCTAGCCTTTGAGGGCAACAGGCATGCATGTGGTACATCTATTCATCTAAGCACACACACAAGCAAATAAAAATAAATACATCTCAAAAAAAGGAAATATGCAGATGTCTTAGAGAACCTGGCCTTTGCTTGTATAATTTTAAAAATACATGGAACCAGCTTTAGAATAAGCAAGTCATAAAATAAACATTTATCAGGCAAGGGGAGGATCTGGGCCATGAATTCTAAAACGGAAAGATTAGGGTTGTGATCAATGCCATCCTTCCTTCTCTGTACTCTGCGTGTAGACAAGGAGCATCAGTCATGACATTTGGACACCCCTGACCTCTGTAGCATCTCATGTGTTATTAGATGGATACACAGAGTTGCATTATCTAAAGCTGTCCTGTATCCAGTGTTCTTCATTTCTTCCATGTGCTCTAATTCCATATTTGCCAAGTTCAGTGCTACTTCTGATGTAAATCCTATGGAGGCATCCTGACCCCTTTGTTATTGCTACATTCACACTGGGGACTCAGTTGCCCACAGCAGTAACTCACAGTAACATCTGTTTACTCTTAGTCTTCTCTCTGAAGCTTGGCTCTTTCTTCTGTGTCCTTTACGGCAGAGCTCAGTTTTTTTTTTTTTTTGGCAGAGCTGAATGGATGGACCATCTTGTTTCTTCTTGATGGGCTTGGAATCAGATCTGTGATGCAGAATTCACTCTGGGAAGCCCGGGCTCCTAGAAGAGCAAGGCAATGGGGAGTGGAGGTGGGGAGTGCATTTCAGGTTTTCCCTTTTGTCAGAATGTCCCACTGAGGAGGGTGAGTCATGTGATGGAGGTGAAAGGCTGTAGCCTTGGGAAGAGGATTTGACTCAGGATGTCAATGTGAGGGCTGCATGTGATGGACAGCAGTCAGCTTCTCATAGTCAGGCATCCTGTGTGTAGATCTTCATCCATGAATGTCACAGGTAAATAGTTAGTTTCCAGAACTAAATTTGAGGTTTCACTTAGTTGGTAGGAAGAAATATGAACTCGAGAAGCATGATTTAACTACTCTGACCTTTGGTGACCTTTGTTTAATACAAGACAGCAAGACATGGGAGGATGTCTTCTCTCTTCCATGGGCTGACAGCCTCAGTTTACCTCAGAGCCAATATCAGGGGATCCCAATTCACAGGTCCAGGGAGAACAAAAGAAAGGTCAAAGCTGGCCCATGAAATACAGAGCAATAGCTCAGGCATTGGCAAAAATAACCTGGACCTTACCCTACAGCCAATGGCACATCCTCTGAGTTTGCCTGTCCCTGGCCTTCCCTGTACAAACTTGTATATGATTCTGAGGATACAAACCAGAATTATGGCCAAGTCTTCTTCCAAGGGGCACTTGCCCTGTCAACACAATGGGGCCATTTTTCTATCCTATTTGTCGGCTGCATAACTGTGAGTAGTAATCATGTGTGTTTACTCATGTCTACTCACATTGCTCGTGTTTTCCATCTTATGGAAGGACATACAACAATGTCAGAACAACAGGACAGTTGGCACAGTCAGGTTCATGTGGCTGACAGAAAAATGGTGCCATTGTAGGAAGCAGAGGATGTGAAGCTGTTGTTGTAGTTTTCACATGTATACATTAATAAATGACTTCTTTTTAAAATTGATTTAAGATTTATTGCATGATGATGAGAAAAGATACATGATTTCAGTTTATCTGAATTTGTTAGCATTTAAAAACATATTTTAAGTAAATAGAATTACATCACATTCTTCTTTCCCTTTTGTACCCCAACTCCTCCCAGAGAGGCCCCTCTTCAATACCTGCAATACCTTTTTTTTATTTTGTCACATTCATAAATGACCTCTTTAGGGGATTTCTCTAAGGAGAAAAGAGACAGTCACTAGCTCTCCAGCAGCTGATTGCTTAGAGAGTGAACGAGCAGACATCAAATGAGCAGTACAAATAAAGAGGGTAAAGATTATATTTGAACAAATGTGCCAATTTTAGTGAAGTCAAAGGGTACATTTCCCAGCTTTACAGTGTGTAAGACTCCTCTGGTCTCTATTAATAAGACTCAATCACTAACAAAAGTGTTCATCCCCTGTCAATCAGGTTTTTCCTTTTATCTTTACTTCTTTGTGTTTTGCAGCTAAAACTCTGACCTCTCCTCTTTATGTGGAGATGTGTTAGAATAACTATTTATTTACATTAAAACTCCACATTATGGCCCTATCTAATTTTGCATTTGAACCATCTGAAGTGTGCACTCTCTGGGAATGGCCAAAGGGTTGGGTTTCTGATCACAGCCGAGTTTCATTTGCTCCCAAACATTTCATGTTTTGTTCAGTGCCCTTCTGGAGTTTGGCAAAATTACTTTTAATTATCTCAGTGGCTTCCTTTAATAAGTGGCCTCAGAGCAGTTTCTAAGGGTCTGCTCTAATCTTTCTGTGTGCGGTCATTCTCGCCTCTCTGAAATGTACTAAAAGCAGCCACTGAGGGCAGGCTGGTGCAGCCGAACCCTAGTCTCAAGGATTGGGAGCTGGGCTTGCTTGCTTAAGGGTAGCACCTACACAAGACAGAACTCCTGTCCTGGGGATCCAAGATTTTAGCATCTTAGGAATGAGCATAGTGAGTCAACCCTCCTCCTGTCTCCCCTGCTTCGGTCCCCAGCGATGTCTCCCCTGCTTCGGTCCCCAGCGATATGATCCACTGCTCTTGGTGAAGGGAGATAAGGCAGCAGCCTGGAGACTGGGATACCATACGAATTCCTTCCTCATTTACTTTGAAACATGGCCATTTTTATAGTTCTTCTGAGATATAGCCAGACCAACAGAAGAAGCTTTCAAAAGAATTACACACACACACACACACACACACACACACACACACACACACACACATCATATCAAATCCAACAGCAAGTGGAACAAACTCAGGTGCTCAGTGTGCTGACCCTGGCAATATACATTGGTAGCAACTTGCATGACACTTGCCCTGCTGAAATTTAACTTTCTGCTTCACTCTCAAGGTAAAGTGGGTGTATTTGAGGTAAAGGAATTCAGTATTGGACTGGAAAGATTTCATTGGTTAATAGCACTTCTTGCTCTTCCAGATGACCTGAGATAATTTCCCAACACTAACATGGCAGCCCATAACTGTCTGCAACTCCAGCCCCAGGGATCTCTCTCTCTCTCTCTCTCTCTCTCTCTCTCTCTCTCTCTCTCTCTCTCTCTCTGTCTGTCTATCTCTCTGTCTCTTTCATTAGATGTTTTCTTTATCTATATTGCAAATTTTATCCTCCCTGAAAACCCCCCTACCCCATTTTCCTTCTCCCTGCTCACTAGCCCACCCACTCCCACTTCCCTGTCCTGGCATTCCCCTACATTGGGGCATCAAACCTTCATGAGACCAAGGGCCTCTTCTTTCATTGATGTCCCACAAGGCCATCCTCTGATACATATGTGGCTAGAGCCATGGGTCCCTCCCTCCATGTATGCTCTTTGGTTGGTGGTTTAGACCCTGGGAACTCTGGGAGTACTGGTGGGTTCATATTGTTGTTCTTCCTATGGGGTTGCAAACCCCTTCAGCTCCTTGGGTTCTTTCTTTAGCTCCTTCATTGGGGACTTTGTACTCAGTCCAATGGATGGCTGTGAGCATCACTTCTGTATTAATTGGGCACTGGCAGAGCCTCTCAGGAGTCAGCTATGTCAGGCTCCTGTCAGTAAGCACTTGTTGGCATCCACAATAGTGTTTGGGTTGGGTAACTGTATATGGGATCAGTGACCTTCCTCTACTCAAAGGATAAACAGCCTGATAAATTAGGGAAATAACACCTTATCCAATAGTCACAAATAATATAAAATATCTTGATATGACTCTAACTAAGCAAGTGAAAGATCTATATGACAAGAACTTCAAGTCTCTAAAGAAAGAAATCAAAGGTCTCAGAAGATAGAAAAATCTTCCACGCTCATGGTGGTAGGATTAATATAGTAAGAAGGGTCATCTTGCTGAAAGCAATCTACAGATTCAATGTAATCCTCATCAAAATACCAAATCAATTCTTCACAGACTTAGAAAGAGCAATTTCCAAATTCATCTGAAATAATAAAAAAACTAGGATAGCAAAAACTATTCTTAACAATAAAGAACTTCCAGGGGAATCATCATCCCTCACCTCAAGCTGTACTACAGAACAATTGTGATAAAAACTGCATGGTATTGGTACAGTGAAAGGCAGGTAGATCAATGGAACAGAATTGAAGACCCAGAAATGAACCTACACACCTATGGTCACTTGATCTTTGACAAAGGAGCTAAAATCATCCAGTGGTAAAAAGACAGCATTTTCAACAAATGGTGCTGACTCAACTGGCAGTTAGCATGTAGAAGAATGTAAGTTGATCCATTCCTGTCTCCTTGTACAAAGTTCAAGTCCAGGTGGATCAGGGACCTCCACATAAAACCAGATACACTGAAACCAATAGAAAAGAAAGTGAAGAAGAGCCTCGAGCACATGGGCACAGGGGAAAATTTCCTGAACAGAACACCAATAGCTTATGCTCTAAGATCAAGAATTGACAAATGGGACCTCATAAAGCTGCAAAGCTTCTGTAAGGCAAAAGACACTGTCAATAGGACAAAACAGTAACCAACAAATTGGGAAAAGATCTTTACCAATCCTATATCTGATAGAGGGCTAATATCCAATGTATACAAAGAACTCAAGAAGTTAGACTCCAGAGAACCAAATAACCCTATTAACATTCTCTGTTGCTCTGAAGTCCCTTCCTTCATCCCTTCTCTTTTTCCCAAACTCTCACTTCCCTATTTCTTGATCTTATCCTAAATACAAGACATTTGTGAACAAATATTTGAAACAAACTGCTTTCAAAATACAAAAGGCAGATAAGTGTTTTCAGCTACCCACTCAAGTAATTTTTTTCTGTGTGCTTTCCTGAAAGGGATGTTATGAGTTTATATGGAAGCTGGAGAGATGAACCAGACCTATGAAGATGGCTTTTCCCTAGGTGTGTTGTCAAGAACATTGTTTATCATAATACTCAGTATTTTGTGTGTGAGGGGAGGAAGTCCTCAAGAGAACATAGGTATTAGTTAAAGCCATAATGGTTATGCTGCATCTGAGGAAGCAATTTGTTGTTATGGGTGATCTTACAGAAACAGCTCCCTTTTCACAGTGACAGCTTAAAAGCACACAGCTGGGTGTATAGCTCACTGCACAAGCCCTGAGTGCATTTAGTAAGAAGGGCAGCTCCTGCTTACACAGTGTGAACTTCACCCTCTTCTGACTTATTCTCAAGACAAGAGAGTAGATGCAGGAATGTACATCAGTTCTTAACTTCATTCGCCACAAAGTGAAAAGTTAGTGAGGAATCAGACTTAGCCACCAGCTCACTATCTCAGAAAAGTCTTTCTCCATCTGCTCTAGAATTCCTTCCGTTCTTCCCTATCCCTGCTTACTGCTTCCTTTCCTTCCTTCCTCTACCCCTTCCTCCTCCCCTCTGTATTTTCCCTCCTTCCTTCCCCTCCTCCCTACCCCTTCTTTCTTTTCTCTCTCCTCCCCCCTCTTCTCCATCTCCTTCTGTCCCTTCCCCCACCTCTTCTTTCTTCTTCCCTGTATTTTCCATTTTTCTCTCTTTGCCTTTTCTCCTTCCTTCCCTCAAGGGATTCCCATTTTCCTTCTCCCTCTTATTTCTATCTTGTATCTGCCTGATTTTTTTTCTTAAAGTTCATGCTGGTATCCCTTTCCATGTTCTGATTTTTCTTGAGCTCCTGTCTCTGCTACTTCAGGGGGAGCAACCTGCAGATAGTCTTTCTTCTGTAACTCCAGTCCCACAACTCTGTAGTTTCCCAGTGTCTTCATTTGAATCCTGCTGATCCTTAGGTGTTAGTGTCCTGTCTGCCCTCTGAACTTCACTTTCCTGTTTCCTTTCTTTAGTGCCTTATATCTAGCATACAATCTGCACTCAGATTTCAGAACCCACTTTTACATTTCTATCAATTCTATCTTTTAGTTATTGACTCTATCCCTACCCACTCTCACTTCCTCATTAAATTTGGGTTCTCATTAACATAAACTTATACCTTTTCTGTCCTCATCTTCACTTTGCTGCCAGATGAGTCATTATTGATAAATAACAGAGCAACATTGTGAACTAGAGTGGATGTGGCCACTGGAGTCAGAGGTCATTGCACCTGAACCCTCACCCTTCCTCCGGCTTATATTCCTAAATTATTTTGATGAAATTATGTTAGAGTTCATTGCATAAATCACAATGGAGTAGATTATGTCTGGCAATAAATCCCAGGGGTCAATACAATACAACTCTACATCTGCCCTATGTAATACAGCCAAACAGGACAGGACAGTTTTGCAGTTTTGCAAAGTCATGCTGCTGTGCTGTTTTGTAGTGATAATTAAATGATTTTGCTCAGAGGAACCACAAGTCATCTGTCCCTAATTTTACAGGACAAAGAGAACAGGACTGCAATGGCACATAATCCAAGCAGCCTTGTGAACACCTCTGCTTTTGTCAAAAATTGTGGACTTTTCTGGTGTGCAGAGATTCCAGGTGAAAGGGAGAGAGGAGTGGTGAAGCCATTCTTCCTGCAGTGTGGGAAGACACTTTGTCTTTGTTTATCCTTTTCCTCTGAGCATTGTGGAGAGGGAGGGAAGGAGGGAGGGAGGGGAGATGAGAGAGAGAGAGAGAGAGAGAGAGAGAGAGAGAGAGAGAGAGAGAGGGAGGGAGAGAGAGAGAGAGGCAGGAGGAGAGGAAAAAGAGGAGAGGGGAGAAGAGGTAGAGAAGGGGGAGGGGAGCAGAGAATGGGAAGGGGTGAAAAGGAAAGGAGAGGGGAGGGGAAAAGAGAGGGGAGGGAAGGAGAGTAGTGGAGAGGAGAGTGGGTAAGAGAAGAAGCTCTCTCTTATTAAACTTGTCAATAGCCACCAACCCTAGTTGGTCATGCCCTGCTCTTAGGAATCTACTTACCCTTAAGAGAGTATGCACAGCTACACTGTAGGTTGAGTTCACATTGATTTACATTTAGCTTTTCATAGGAATGTTCAGTCACCTTCCTCGTGCTGTTCACTGCTACAAATACCTCTTCTTTTCAATCAGGGTAGTTGGTATTTGCCAAATGTAAGTTATGGGTTCTCCCTTCTTGACAGGTCCTTCAGGCACTCCCCATCTTCTCCATTTATTAGATTCTGCTTAGATATACTTCAAAGTTTTGCATAGAAATCTCCTCAGCTATATATCCTCTTTCCATCTCCATAGTTTCTTCCTTCTTCAAAACTTTGCATAAGAATCTTCATCAAGTTCTTTGCCACTTCACGACAAGGGTTGCACTCATTCCATTTTGAGAAGACCCTTTATTTTTCAGTCTTTCTCATAAGTGTCCTCTAAGAAAACAAGCTTTATCTTTACCCTCTCTTCCCTCCAAAAGGCCAAGAGAGTCTTCTTTGCAGTCCACATTACTACCACAAGTCCTATCCCTGCAATCTCTGGTCTCCTTTATGGTAGGAACCTCTTCCAGCCTCTGGCCACTGCCCATTATAAGCCACATCCCCAATACTTAGCTAGTTTATACAACAGTTTCACAACCTTAGTGACAACTATGTCTTGGTGTTAACCTATTTAAGCACACTGCCTAGGTGCAACATTATATGCTATGCACTGGTAGCAAAAACTTGTTTTGTTTTGTTTTTCTTCAAATTGAGGAAAGCTTAAACAATCTTGTCAAGGGAATGCCATTGAATACCTGGTCATAGTTCTTTTCCTGGACTGTCCATGAGTTCTCTCTCCTTGTGTGGTGTTTCACTTAAACAAGTATGAAGACAAAAAGAAGATGGAGAAGAAAAAAGAAATGATACCCTCTTCCTAACTACCATTGCTATTGAATTGCAATGTATACTCTACAAAATAACTCTTAAGAATATGTTTATGCTCCTATGCTGTAAAACTTAGACTTGTAATAAGAGGAGATAGAAGCTATTTCAAGAAGTGGCAGGAACCATTTCAGTATATATACATACATATATATAAACTATATATTAAATATATTTAAATATATTAAAAGTATAAATATACACAAAATACATGAATATGAATATATTAAAATATTCATAAGTATACATATATTTATCTATTTTTCTATCATCTACCTATCTATCCATCTATATTCTTCAAAGATGAGCCCATTTCTGATATGGTCAACTTCTTCAGCCTAGATTAGAAGGATGAGGAGCAGAGGTTCCAGTAAAAGAAGTGAGCATAAGTGTGAAATAAACTTCTGTTATTCTAAGATATTGGAATGTTGAGCTACTTGTGTTTACAACACAACCCACTGAGAACCATCTAGTAAACCCCTGAAAGGCACTTATCGTGGGTCTGGCTTCCCTACTATAGACACACAGTGATGTGATTACAATGCACAGGACCCTGTAAAGAATCTTCTAACAGTTACCAAGGTAATATTTTCTGATTAGTCCCCCTTTCAAATGTACTTTCCTAGAATTGTGGAAGTGCTTTAAATGAGAAATGTCCTCCATAAGTTCATATATTTGAGCACTTGGTTCCCAGTTGGTGGCAGTGTTTGGGAAGGATGTGGAAATTGGGGGTGATGGAATTTTTCCTAGAAGTATGCCTTTGGTAGAAGAATTTGGTGTTTATAGATCTACCCCACTACAAGTTTACTCTCCCTCCGTCATGTTTGCAAATATGTGATGTCTCTGTTTCTTGATGCTGACAGCATGCCTATTCCTGCAGCCATGTTTCCCAGTCATGTTGGACTAGCATTCTTCTGAATGAAAACCAATTAGATTCTTTTTTATATAAGTTGCAATGGTAAAAATAAAAACAAAACAAACACCAAGGGCTGGAGAGAAGAACACTGGCATTTCTTCCAAAGAACGTGGGTTCAATTCCCAGCACCTGTTATGCCAACACAGAGCTGTTCATAACTTCAAGATCAGACAGACATAGATGCAGGCAAAACGCCAATGTACATAAAGTAAAAATAAATTATTTTAAGAAAGTTTTAAAAAGACATTAAACTCATAAAATAAGTTGCAATGGTCATGCCATTTTATCACAGTAACAGAAAAATAACCAAGAAAATAGTCAAGTTTTCTTAATCTCTCAGCATATTTTGTTTTGACTTAAACTATTGTTGTAAACCAGCTTATTAAACTCAGCTATTGGGTTTTATGGTAAAATCCAATAGATGTTTTAATGACATCAATTTCCTTCTCCGTAATTTTCTATGTATTTCTATAACAATAATATCCAATTTTCATCTTTAGGGACAGCTTTTCACAGCTATTCCTGTCTTCAAACTTCCGTAGTTCCCTAAGTAGGTAACAATGCTCCCTGACTCAAATTGCCATAACATAAGATTGCAATTGCATAGCAGGCATAACTTTTTTCTTCATGTGGAACTTATGAATATACCCTTTCTCTTTGAGAGCATATTATGTTTAAAAGAATGTTCAGATGGTTTAGAGTTCTCCATGGGCACGAAATACAGACACAGCAAGCTCTGCCAACTGCTGGATGCTAAGACAGAAACTGATAGAGGTATTATTCAAAAGAAAACAATGTTTATTTTGATTGAATGATTGCTTAACAAGAAGAATGCTTATAGGAATCACTTGATCTGTAATTAGGGTTTGTTAGTTTCATTTAGAATGCCTGTGAAATGAAGATAAATGGAGTGAAAGCTGTAAGAGAATTTAGGCATCTTCTTCAACTTTAGTTCAGCTTTGCATTCATTGACTCTGGGTTGGATAGCCATCCTTCACTGCTTTTTCAAATTATGTTTTCTACTCAATGTGTCTTCATGAGCCATTAGTTTCCATTCCATCTATCCTTCCAAGGAGCTTCTTTAGAACATATCAGAGCTTCTCTTCTTATTGTTTGTCTCTCTCTGCTCTCTCTACGCTTCAGCATCTGATCTTGACTTTATAGCAATTCCCCATGTTGGAGATACAATTTGGACCTTCATAAGCTCAGAGTCTTCAAGATTTACTCCTTCTAATCTACTTACAGACTTTTGCATTGGTCACTTGTTCTTCATACTTCCACCAGGTTCAGAGACCAATCATTCAAAGAAGGTGTTCTTGTTGGCAATGAAGAATGCCTAGGTAACAGATGATAATTAAACACAACTTATAGAGGTGCAGTCCAGGACAGGGAAAGGCAGAGACTTTGTATATGGGACTATCATGAAATAATTCACAACTACCACCTATGTTCTATGACTGTCTATATATAGAGTTCACACATGTATGAGAGGGATCAATTTAGGGACACATGTAGACAAGAATTGGTAATTCTGAGGCATTAGGAAGAGGTGTAGAGAAGACCTGAATAGCCTAAACTGGAGTGGATACAAAGCTTCCACTTGGAAATGGGTGACAATGGTGATTATATTCATGGGTTGTACAGACAAAAAGGAACTGTTTTGCACAAGAGAAATATCTACTTTAAAAGTTGAAGATTGACACTTATCTCTTTGTGACAGAATATGTAGTTTAAAACTTAGTTGTAATCAATGATACTTCAGTAGGTTTGGAAAGATGGCTTATTAGGGAAGAACACTTGCTTTACAAGCATGTGCGACTGAGATCAAGTCCCCAGCACCATTATAAAAGCCAGGAAATGGCCATGTATACCTATACTATCACCTCAGCATTAGGTGGTAGAGACAGGAAGATCCTGGAAACTCCATGGCTAGCCTATCTAGGTAAAATGCTTAGGTTGAATTCAAGACTTTCTCATGAGTGCAAGGCACAGAGTGATATCATAAGACATGGGTGCATGGGTGCGCGCGCACACACACACACACACACACACACACACACACACACACGCACACACACCCACACCACATGGCTACATGTTCTTTCTCTTAAAGAAACATAAAATGGTTTCTAGCATATACAGTATGCTTGGAAACAATACAAATGTCCATTTTTTCCTTGGCTTGAAATCACAAAACACAGAAGATGACTCTGAAGGATGTGAGTGGGAAGTCAGAAGCAAGTATGATACACTGGCTTTCTTGAGGTTTCTGAAAGTTCCCCCAAAGATCCTAGGTTCAGGCAAAAGAGGCTCACTGTGGTGTACTGATGAAGGATAGGATCCAGAGATCCAAGTGTTCACTGAACTCCTACTACAGTCTCTGTCCATGGCTTAGTGAGAGCTACAGCCTCATAGGTTCTCCCACAGTTTTTCTTCTCCTAAGATTCTCCTAAGACCCTCTCTTTATAAGAATACCAACAATCAGATTGGATGAGGTTACACTCTGATGACTCAATCACTCCATTAATACCCTATTTGTATTCCGAGGTCCTAAGAACTGTCATTTCTGCTTTAGGATCTGTGGAAGACACAATTCTGCCCACAACATGAAATAAGAAGAAAACTCCAAATTATTTGTATACTTCAAAATGTCACTAAAAACAGCCCATAAGTTTTTAAAAACTCAAGTAACAGACACAATACCAGGTATCTGAACACCACAATATTACAGAATCTCGAAGGCAGTGAGGCACATCATTAGCAATGCTAAGAGGTATATTCATGGCTTTAAATGTTTATATTAGAAAACAAGAACACTTCACAATAAAAAAATCTAATTTTCCACCTGAAGAAGCCATTAAAAAAGAACAAAATAAACCCAATGTGCACAGAAGAAAGAAAATGATAAATATATGAGAAAATTAAGTGACAGATAAATGATAGAGAAAACCAACAAACTAAAAAGTTGAATATTTTAAGAGTTTAATAAAACTGAGAAACCTTTAGAAAAAGGAACACAGAGGAAAACTCCAGAGACATAATTTAATAGGAATTTGAGAGTTATAATTTTAAAAAATGATAAGAAATACAATGTCAAAGAGAGAATAGATGCAGCGTTTGTAAACAAGACCCTATCTCTAAACTATAAAGGACAGCTGCATGATAATGATTAAAATTCACTTTAAAAAGGAGGAAAACCCTTACATTTTTCCAATGTAGTAGTATATATAAACATATATTATATAGTGTATGTATATGTGTTATATGAAAGATAGATTAAATGGTGATCATCAATATTGCTATTCATAGGGAAAAGGAAAATTTAAAGTATAACATGATACAATTTTATATCTAGTTTTATATTGTAATAACTACATTTTTGAAAAATGCAAAACATATAGACTATTAGTTCATATGGATTCCTGTAGTTTTAAATGTTGCAAATACCTGGAAATCTGTTTAATATTCATTATTCTCATGGTATTGGTTATCTACCTTATGATTTAGGAATGCTACTCCCACATATTTAGTTTTACACATCAATACATATGAGCAATCAATTGACACGTGTTTTTATAATAGCTCTATTCTGAAAAGAGCACATAATGTTTTGACTTTAGTAGGAAAAGCAGTAGATACATCGTAAGCATGTGTACATGTGACACTGGATCATGGTAAAAGGGAGGAGTTCTTGTTTTTCTCTCTAAGACACAGACTTGTCATTCTAACAAAATGATGCCATGCATGAAAACTTTGAGGACCATTAAACTCATTTATGACATCAGCCTGGATGCTTAGCTTAGGATTCTAAACTGAGCACACTTTGCAGGCAACTGGGTGTTGAGGATGAGAGACAGTGCACTTTCCATTGCTAGTTGACCAGCAGTCTCGAGGAATACCAGAAAACATGGACTCCAAAGAATCGCACAGAGGCCACAATCCTCTATTTCTGAAATAACACAATTCTCAGAATCTTCATCTTTAAAGTACCTCTAGTTCCAAACAAAACTCTCCAAACTACACCAAATTAACCTGTTCTATTTGTTCTGATGTTTGGCTTCACATTAGCTGTCCAAAATGCACGAGCAGCAGCAGAGTGCCTGGCTATTTGCTCTTCTCAGATTCTGAACACTAAATTTCTGGGGCTGCTTTAGATGTACTAAGAATTTTCTGTCTGAACAGATGAGGGAGGGAACAACACCTTTGCTGGCCCACGTGGTCTCTGCTGGCCATGTCCAACGCAGGGAGTATGTTTATGCAGGTCATTGGCATGTTCTTCGGATTAAAGTGTGATTTATTTACGGAAAACCTATATTCTGCTGCTAAGTAGATAAATAAATCAATGAAGAGATCAATGTTTTGTGTTTGCTCTCTTATACATTGTTTATCTCTTCTCTGGAGAAATTATTTCTTGAGCTTTTCTCTTGACAATATAGGTCTCTACTAGGCAATCTGGATTGCCCTAGGGCCTGAGGATGGACCATTCTGTGCCAGCTTCAGTGCCTCTGTTCCTTGATTAAAGATCTCAAATCAAGTTCTCAGTGAGGGCAGAACCAGCAGTGGTGATTTTTTTTTTTTTTTTTATGAGAGAAATTGAACTGAGAAGTATTTAAAGAACCTTTTTCTGTGCAGTGCAGTGGTTGCTGCAGTGTCGTCCATGTGCCATACAATGGAGAAGAGCCCCTGGAAGGACAGCATGGGCTACCATCCCACTTTTGTATTGCCTCCAATGTCTGAAGTTAGATATGCTGACAACAAATGAGAACTGGGAGCTGATAGCCGAGATGGCATCTGGAGAAGTCTCAAGGATCAGAAAGATCCACTGAGAGAACAGAAAGGAAAGGAGTCAGGCACAAACTTGTGAAAGGACATTGGGCCACACAGTAAAAATTAAAACAGCAAGGACATAAACATACAGGGAGTAACCTGGAGTCCATGATTTTTTTCCGTAGCATTTGTCTAGAAAGAAAGGCTTCAAGGACAAGTATTATTTGAGGTTAGGGCAGACAGACAAAGGAAAAGAAGTCACAAATGCTAATGGTCTCAAGCTAAAGCCACCCAGGACACGAAGCCCTCCACAGACTTGAGTGTCCGCCAGCTGGTACAGAGGTAGGGGCGGGGGTGGGGTGGGACATCTCTGTAACCTTCAAGGCCAGGAGGTGAGGGAGGCATGAAGGCAGACAGCTTGGTGCAACATGTGGTAGCCAGTGTTGATTCAAACTTCAGAAGGAATGAGGTGAGACGTTTCCAACACCAAGTCACATAACTAAAAAGATAAAGACTTACACAAAGGAACAATTTGCAGTCATAGTCTACAACTTGATTCAGAGGGCAATGATAATAAAAACTGTAAAGGTAAATGTAAGGGGGAAAGTTACCATATTAAGAAGACTGAAGGTGTCTAAAAGAGTGCTTATAAGAGAGCTCAAACCTCCAGCTCTCCTGTGTTGTCGCTAGAATGCATAAGCTCTAAAGTCAACACAAAAAAGAAGTGTTCAATTTACAAGGTCAAGAAACAGGAGGTGCTCACCCCTTTGGTTGGGGTGAGGGGACATCCCATCAGAGGATGAAAAGACATCGTGTTGTAGAATTATTTTATTGTAATACAATTATTTTATTGTATGAAGGCTTGGCTATAACAAAAGTTCCATGTTAAAGTAGTTTTGAAGTATCTTCACTCGCTGTTTAGATGTAATTTGAGCCAGAAGTTATGGCTTGCAAGATTTGTTATAGTTGACCGAGCTGATCACATTCCTTTTGTCCAGGCTAAGTGTGCTTTCTACCCTTGGAGCTAAGGCCTTTCCTCTACCAAAGCACTTACCACATTGTATCATCATTTCTTCCTGATCTGATCCTCCACCCTTAGTATCTACTAACATACAAGATCCATCATAGCTACAGCCCCATCTTACTTACTGATGTCTCAAACAGCTACTACCAAAATGTTTATTTTCAACATCAACGCCAAACACATACCTAAAAATGATATCTGGCATCCAGTAGATACAAAAACAAAGCAGGAAGAATGGAAGAGGAAGGAAGGGGAGGGAAAGGAAGAGAGGGGAGAGGAGGGAAGGGAAGGGGAGGGAAGGAAAGGGGAGGGAAGGGAAGGGGAGGGAAGGGAAGGGGAGGGAAGGATATCGAGTATTTAGTCTATACTGTTCTGAGATATTTCAGTCAAAAGGAATCTCTGAATGAGAGCTCATGTCTTTTCAGGGTTCTGCCATTATGGGATAAGAAGGTATAAAACTTATCCAAGTTATCTGAACTTATCAACTTAGATGATACTGTGTTTGCTTTTCAGCTAATCGTCTTAGAAACCCCATAAGGCACCTCTGTTTGTTTCTGCAGTAACTTAGAAAAAAGTCAGTTGAATATCATATCATAACAGTGGGCTGTACTTTGCAGCATGTTTGTGTTGAGAGGAATCCTTTATGACAGTTACATAAACAAATATGTAGCGTGGTTTGTATTATGGAGACAAAACCTATGTGTGAGTAAGCCTGTATTTGCATGAGTTCCAAGGATACCAGAAATGGGAACTCCTGGGACCCTGAGTTATAGTACAAGGCGGGTATGGCGCTGCTCTTGAGCTATTGCTAGAAGTAGGGGAACAGTATTAAGCACTACAGTTTGAATGCAAAGTGACCTCCATAAACCTATGTTTCAACACGTGACTCCCAGCTGGTAGAGCTGTTTGCAAAGGGAATGAAGCAACACTAACAGACTCAGGGATGATTAGAACCCAGGTTGGAGACTCTACAACCTGGGCCCACTTCCTGTTCACTCTCTGCAGTAAAGGGTACCCATGCAATGTGACTCCCAATCTGAAACTCCTGACATTGTGCCTTTAATTCTCTAATGTAATACAACTCCTCAAACTATGAAGCAGAATAGACCCTTCCCCCCTTCAATTGTTTTTGAAGTAACAATTGTAGTAAAGAATGTTTTGTCACAGTAACAAGAAAGCAGCTAATATAGGCACCATGGGTATTCTGGCTGTGGTCCCAGCACAGCAGGGAAGTTTGAAGGTTTTCCTGGGGCTCTGTAGCTACAGGCAACCCAAAAGCAGAGGATAAAAGGCTGGGCCCATGTAATTGATTGTGTGCTTGTAAAGCTAAAGGAGTATGCACCAATGTACCCAGGAGTCAGGTGCCACACAGCAGAATCATGAGATCTCTAAGTCTGGTAATGCCCTCTGTACTACCCTCATGGCCAGAACCTGGACCCAGTATGACAGCCCAACACAGTTATAACAGGCTTTCATTCATTCTTCAACTTTGGGGCTTGTTTGGATATTTTCCTTGTCAACATACATGGCTGTTTCAAAGTTGATCAATACATACTTGAGAAAGAGGGGCTTTTTCTGTTATTTAGAGAGAATACCGAACATATCTGACATCTCCTGAACTTGTTTGGTAAGTCCCACCTCCCTCACACACACTGACCTCTTTCTGGTCTTTAGAGCTGTTTTGCATTGAGAGGGATGTTTAATAATATTCAGCACTATTCTGCTTTGTGTATTTCCCTTACTTCTGCTTCCTGACTGTGGTTTCAGAATTATTTGTTACATTGTTTATATGAACATTTTATCTCTATTTACTGTGAGTTGGGCCCTTTAGTAATGCATTCTTTTGTTTTCTTCCTTGGAAGCCTTGAGCCCAAGCCCTACCCTGTCTTTATAAACATCACATGCATCTGTTTGTGCCCAACTCTGTATCTTTAGATTTTCCCAATCACTTTATTTTGAGATATATCTCTTCTCTATGGTATAAAGTTACCTATGAACAGTAATCTAAGAAAAACTTTTCATTAATCATTGACTTCTATCCTGTTGTACTTACTCATTCACTATAAATTTGACGTTATGCTTACTGGACTTTTAAAGTCAGATTTACAGTGCTCCATTCCCTGTGAATGCTTGTATTTCATTTCACCATTTATTGTGTTTGGACAGCTAAGCTTGTTTGTTCCATAGTTTGCTTTAACCATCAGACCATAGAATGGCTAGAGTCTCATTTTTCGACTGACTGTCCATTCTGTACTTTATCAGACTCCAGTGGTATTTTATCATTGCTTACATGGTAATCACTGAGGGAGTGGCTTCACATTTCTTGTTCCATGTCCTTGTTCTGTTTCTTTCCCTGTCAGACTGTGTTGCCCTCCTCACTACCTCTGGGGATCCATAGCAAGGTCTAAGCAGAGGACTGCTGCACAGAACTATCTGAGTTCCTATATTTTCTGAATCTTGGTTTTTACATTCATGCTTGCAGGATAATTTGGCTAACTTTAATACTTGGGTTTTTATTAAATTCTTTCAGAACCACTTTCCTGTGGTGCCTTTTGTGTTGATGCTTGCAAAGAGTCTATGTACTGATTCCACCTCCTCTGTAGGTAACTTAGTTATTTTGTCTATGTAGTGGAAATTTCTTATGTACTCGATGGATACAGCACCTGTCAATTAAAGCTAATTGGCTTGTAGCTAACGCAGGAAATAGAAGGTGGGACATCAGATAGAGAGAAAGGATTCTGGGATAGAGCCAGACCAGAAAGGAAGACAAATGCTGGTAATTAAGGACCAGGTAAGCACTCATGTGGCAGAACATAGAATAGAATAATGAGATTATTAAATTATAATCCAGCTACAACATGCCTAGCTATATGGCCCAGGTATTTGTAAATATACTTGAGTCTCAAAGTTGTTAACATACACTTACAGAAAACTCCTTACTATATGTCTGAAAACATAGAAATTATTTTTCTTTAAAGTCAAATAGACATGTTTAGATTGTGCCTAGGAATTGACGATCTGAGATCAATTTTATAAATACCTGCTGTTTTTCAATATTTAAAGTAAAGGATATTGTTTTTAATAGATACATTAAATAATAATTTTAAATGATTTATATTGTATGTTTTTACTTTAAAGACTTTAACTGTATTTGTGTTATTTTTTTCACTTACTTTTAAAATACTTTATTGTCTATCTGAATAGATGGAATGTATTGTTCAATTTACTGCTTAGGGCTCTTTCGTATTAGATTTCTCTAATTGATTCTTTATTTTATAGACTTTTTTGGTTGGTTTTTACCTTCAAGTCTTTCACTTTTCTGATTCAGACACTTTATTTCATAGCTTCCTATGGCTTGTACAGGATGATTATGGCTGGTCTAATGTGTGGTGCTTCCTCTGTTCTCTATTCTACATAGAGTGTTTATTAAGTTTTCTGTGCTGTGTTTCAGTGACTTCATAGGGAAGTTTGTTCGCTCTCTCTCTCTCTCTCTCTCTCTCTCTCT
>JADRCD010212155.1:18901-29527 GCA_019843815.1 Montemys delectorum | reverse complement strand
TGAGACTGCACAGTTCCTCATCATCACTGGGGCCAAAAAAAAAGAAAGAAAAGAAAAGAAAGAAAGAAAGAAAGAAAAGAAAAACCAACCAACCAACAAGAATATAGGGAACATGGTACTGATGTGGATATCTGGCATGGCCAAGATGGCTAACACTGGACTTGGGGGTCATGAACCAGAAAAAAAAAAAAGTAGACACTGGATGTCCAGGGAACCTTGAAGTAAATAGTAATACAATCTGTTATGTAACTATTCTTGGGATAATGCCACTTTTGTGTAAATCTGTATAAAAATGACCTTGAGGTCAGAGACCTTCACCAGTCCGTCCACCTGTTTGTGTCTGTGTGTAAGCCCATGTGCCTGCCATGTATGGCCCATGTGCTGGACTACATGTCAGTATGTACTAGGGAGTTTGCTGCTGTCTGCCTGCCCAACAGCCTGGGTGCTGATGGATGAAGTGTGTCTTATCTACCTATGGTTCCTCTCATTCTCTTCTGCCTCTCTGCCTCCTGTGGCTCACCTCCCTTCCTGGTGCTAGATCTTAGATTCAAACTATCTCAGCCATGGGTAGGAACAACAGAATCCGAATCCTCAAATTCTGAGCTGGAGGTGCTGAACTGTAAACTCCTCAATAGGAAGCTCTACTTATCCCAAATATGGATTAGGAGTTTATGAAAATCCAAATTTCCTCCCTCCCTCCTTCCCTCCCTTCTTCCCCCATTCCTCCCCTTCCTTCCTTTCCTTCCCTTTCTTCCTCCTCCCTTCTTCCCTCCCTCTTTCTTCCTTCCCTTCCTCTCCCTCCCTCACTCCCTCCCTTCCTTTCCCTTCCTCTCCCTTCCTTTCTCTTTCTCCCCTTCTTCTCTCTCTCTCCCCTTCCTCACTCCCTTCCTCTCTCTTTCTCCCCTTCCTCACCCCTTTCTTCCCTCCCTCCCACCCTTCCTTTCTTTCTTCTTTCAGCCTTTTCTCCCTCTTCTCCGTCTTTTCCTACCTCAATATCCCTCCTCTCTCTCTTTCTCCATCCCTCCCTTTCTATATTCCTTACATGACAATAAGTGGGTGTGAATGAAGACAGATGTTGGGCCTGTGCATTCCATCAAGAACCTGCAATTAGGATTTGTCCTCCGAGGTGTGGTAGAGAGCTAATTGGTTGATGGGTGCAGAATGCCAGGACATTCTTGAATAAATCCCCATATGAGTTCAAAGTATTTATAATTATTATGATTATTACTATAATTTATGAGATTTAGCTGTAAATCTTATAATAAGATGAGGTCAACACTTTTAAGAAGAGGAAGCAAGATGAGACCCTATATAAGGTGTCGAGTGCTCCTCGTCTCTAAGAAGAGGAGCTGACTGAAGACAGGTGAGTGGGAACTGACCCTAGGCTTGTACTGAGCTTACTTGGAATGAAAATTTTAGGATATGCTAATCGAATGATGATTAGCCAACCCTGGGTTTATTTATTTATTTAGATTGAAACTTCCAGGATACATTAATCAATTGATAATGATTGTGTCATTGCTTCTGAGTAAATAAGATTGAACCAAATGAAACTTAAAGATCTTACAAGAAAAGACCAAGTTTTAGAAAAGTAAGATGATAGAATAATTCTTCCTGTTCATTTACAGTCATTATAAAACTTATATTCTCTCAGTGCACGTGTAGGGCTTCTTTTGAATATGTGCTTATGTGCAAGACCTCGAACAGCAGGTCAGAAATATGTGCTCATTCAACACGAACAGCAATACTGAGGCCATAGAGAAAGACTGGGAAAGTATGGGCCATGAATAGGGAGGGACAGGAGCACCTTACCTCAGAGTCTGGCTGAGGTCTATTGCCAGCACAGTCAACAGCTGCTTCACTCCCTTCTCAGCTATCAAACCTTGCGAGATTTTCTAGAAAGCTCACCAGAAACTTCAACTACTGAAAGGCAGCCTAAATGCTTTGGGTAATCCAAGTGGTCCCTGAATTTACCACATCAGATTAAAATTCCACCCAAGCTTTCTCCAGAGCCACCTCATAATCTCACTTATCAGAAGAAAGGAAAGGGGGAGTTGTTAACCACTTCTGAGATAGCTCCTAAAAGGACATATATAGCTATCCTTAAAATGCTTAATTATAACTCCCCCTCAAGGAACCCATACCTGGATATGTTTTAATTTTTTCTATTCTCCGATGGGAAGTGAATATTCACACTTAGAAATGTCTTATTTTCTTCTGGAGTGCCTCTCTTTCCTCACCCTTATTCTTAGGGTCTATATTAAAATATTTATCTTAAAATCATCAACTCTGCTTCATGCTGTCTAGTCCTGAAATTCTTCTCTATGTCAAAGCCATGAATCCTGGGTTTGCCTGAGTTGGGGGTCCCTGGAAGATGACAGGACTTCCTCAGGCTGCTGAGGACAAACTTGCAGAACTGTGTGCTTCCTGTCCTCTCTCTGCTGGCAATAGATCAAAGAGAGTGTCTTTCTTGTTCTTTCAAGGCTGAAGGACTAAAGTGTTGGTACCTGGCCAGGTGGCAAGCCTCTGTCCTTTCCCACTTTCAATCTTGTGGATGAAACATTGACCCAGACAAGCGCATGTGGTGTGTTGTGGGCAGGATGTGTATGTGTCTATAGAAGAGCCCTGCTTTTCTTGGAAGCTGTGAAAGAGCTAAGGCCAGGGTGTCTAACAGTTTAAGTCTTGGCTATTAGCATTAAAAGACAGATGTATTTTAAGATTCTGTGATGGAGGAAGCCAGGATCTTTTTATTAGATATTTGTTCAGAAGGAAATATTCCTGGGCTCACACAGGATGATGGTCTTCCCAGATTTCTTAGCTCTGGAAAAATGAGAAAGAGCAAGAACAGAGGTACACAGACAGGAGAAGCCCCCTTCAGACAGTCTCCACAGTAAAGGAAGCGATTATGAATTTACCAAAAAGGAGAGAAACAACTTTCTCAAGCCTTCTCTATTTCCCTAGCTGGTGTTGGCGGCTCATAACCCAAACTCAACAAGTGCATGTGATCATAGGCCATGGGAAAATGCAGTCTGTGAACAGGCACAGGCTAAATGATACATGGACACACACCTGCCATCCCAGCAGTTACCAGGGAGGGTGAAACAAGGGGATTTCCAGTTTCCAGGGCAGCCTGGATTACAAGGCAAGACCCCATCTCACAAAATCAAACTGGACATGGTAGCTCACATCCGCAGTCTCTGTACTCTGTACTCTGTAGGAAAATGTAGATTTGAAGCCAGCCTGGGCTATATGGCAAGTACTAGGCCAGGCTGTAAAACCCGATCTCAAAACACAAGCGAGCAAAGATCTGGAATGTCGCTGTCTAAAAAGTAGATTTTAAGCCAGGCGGTGGTGGCGCACGCCTTTAATCTCAGCACTTGGGAGGCAGAGGCAGGCGGATCTCTAAGTTCAAGGCCAGTCTGGTCTACAGAGTGAGTTCCAGGACAGCCAGGGCTACACAGAGAAACCCTGTCTCAAAAAACCAAAAAAAAAAAAAAAAAAAAAGTAGATTTTATTTCTCTAGGCATGCGACTCTAGTGGCAGAAGCATTTTACGTTTATGACTGTCGTCAATACTGCCATTTTGATTTAATTTACCACCATTGGCACAAAGCTGTCCGCAAGGCAGTGGGCGGAGTCTTTACCATATGTAAGAAGTGAGAAGAACGAAGTATCAGGCGGGCATGAGTGAGAGAGGATACTGGCGTAGTCCATCAGCCCACCAGGATGGAAGAAGAAGAGGGTTAGCCGCAAAGCAAGGGAAACAACCAGGCTTGGAGTGGGAGGCCATGGCTAATGATCTACACAGCACAGCTCTCAGTTCTTACAGGATCAAACAAGGGCCATGGTAAGGCAGGGTCATAATGAGGCAGGGCCACGATGAGGTGGGACCATGACGAGGCAGGGCCACGATGAGGTGGGACCATGACGAGGCAGGGCCACGATCACCCCTCAGACACCAGGGTGCTGGTACAACAAGTTTCCAGGCTGGCTGGAGGCCTGCAAGGACATAGCTTGCTCTCTAGCGAGGGACTATAAATGCCAATGACCTTCATTTCTACTTCCCACCCCCAAATATTAAGAGCTGAGGAAGACATGATCTTTATCCATCACATGTCTGTACAATGCTTTGGGAATTACAGAAGGCTCGATGCGGGGGAAAATAGGGAGAAGACCTTCTGTCAGAGGCCATGAAGAGCATGAACTAGCCTTCAGGAATGCTCTATTTGTTTGTCCCAAAAGTGGCCTGTTGCTGCAGCTTGACACTTTTGCTGCCTTTACTCTTTAGCTCTTCAGATTGGGAGAACAGTGTCATGGTAGATACTGTGATGGACATCAGGCACCATACTTACCTTGGCTGACATTTTTAAAATGGCCTTGAGTGTGGGGAGGGGGGAGGGATACTAACAAATGAATCATGTGTGACCAATGGGCATTCCCCAAGATGCCTCAGCTTTTAAATGTAGAGTATTTTTGACACCTGGACAAATGGGGCCATGAAGTCTGAGTCACTCTGTGTGCTGTTTATGAATGGACTACCTTGTCTATCTATACAAGAAAGCCCATTGTCACTTTTTGCTATGACCTGATACACCACAGGAGGCACCAGGAAGTGACTTTGTGTTGCTATAACTGGTGTGTGTGTTTACATAAACTCAGCCAAGGGCTTGGGAACACAGATACTTAGCTCCATGCCTGGAAAATAAGGTAACTCTTGTGTTGCAATGAAAGCTACATCTTTCCTCTTGGGTTTCCAATACAAAGCCTCTTCCTTTCTTGGAAAATCAGTTTAACAACAACAACAACAAAAACAAAAACAAAAACAAAAACACAGTTGAAATGCTTCAGGGAGAAAGCCAGTGAGGTACCTCTGTAAAGCTGACAGCCATCTTGGTTACCAACTTACATCTTGGAAAGAGGCAGCCTCAGCTGAAGATATGGGAAGCTCAGTCCAGCAGATTGGCCTGTAGGCATGACTGGAGAGGTGCTTCCTGATTAATGACTGATGTGGGAGGCCTGGCCCACTGTGGGCAGTGCCATTCCCTAGGCAGGTGGTTCTGGGCTGTGTAAGAAAGGTAGCTGAATGTGAACAGTAAGCAGCATCCTTGCATGTTTCTGCTTCAAGCTCCTGCCATGCTGGAGTTCTGCCCTGTTTGAGTTCCAGTTTCCCTTAGTGATTGACTCTAAGATGTGAGATGAAATGCACGCTTTCTTTTCCATGTTGCTCTTGGTATTGGAATTGAACCCAGTAACAGAAACAACGTAGGAGAAAGGCATGTCTCTCTGAGGCCTTAAACATTATTTTTGTACCTTCGTGGCTCTTTTCCTGGTTCCTTTTAGAGATTGCCTGTCTGCTCTTACTTTCATTTCATGGTGATCAGAAACGCTGACTACATGATTTCCATAGAGGGAAGAAATATGAACAGTTACGGCTAACATTACAAGGTCCTTAACATCTCTGGTCACTGAGCATGACATCTGCTGAGCCAAGGGCAATCAGACCGAGCACCTCCATGCTGTAGGAAAGATAAGCATGGCTTGCTGTAGGGCCAAGTGCTCCCTCGGTTTATAAAGACGGAAGTCAAGAGTGCCTCTCCACCTGGGAACATCTCATTCTGGGTGTTTGGAAGAACCCATCTATACAAATAAACTTAGAAGAGGGATTAGGGTGTAACCTAGTAGCAGTAGGAGACCTAGATTCTGTCCACGCCATCAAATAAATAACTAATAGGGGGAAGGGGGAGAGGAACGGGGAAGGGAGAGAGAAGGGGGAGAGGGAGTGTATGTGTGTGTGTCTGTGTGTGTCTGTGTGTGTGTGTGTGTGTGTCATAACGACAGGTCCCCGGACTCTGGGAACACAGTTCAATGGGACCCAGGGTGTCTGGGGGTCCCCAGAGCAAGCCATAGGACAAGTCTCTCTCTTCCTTCCGTCATCCAAAGTGAAGGCTCAGGGTGTATTCCAAGGCACCCAGGAAGCCGTGTTCTTCTCTCCAACCTAAAGAAAGAAGTGCCCAAGTCATGGAAACCATCAACAAAATTCTGCTTCTCATCCACCTTTGGATAATGGGAATTGCTTTTCAGCACCCTGAGTCAGGCCATGGTGTCTCTCAGTGCCCAGAATCAAGGCATTTCAGCTTTGTTACGTCCCCCAATAGTCTTACTATATACCTCAGGCTAGCCTTGAACTTTCAGTACTTCTCCAGCCTCAGGAATGATGGGCATGCGTCATTATCTTGGCGTTTTAAGACAACTAGCACCCAGCATCTCTGTCTTCCCCTTTCTTCTCTCCCCCACCCCCCCTTTTTTTTTTCATAAAGCAGGGTCCCACTATGTAGCCCATGCTGGCACTGAATTCAAAATCCTCCTGCCCTGCTCCATGAATGCTAAGATTACAAATTTGCAGCATGCCCGTGAACTGACTGAAAGACTAAACAGTATACCTGTCCAAATTTCTCTTCTTCGTTACGATCCAAACCACCCACTTTCCACTGGATGTGGGGGGGAGCTCATTCCATTCACACATCCCATAGAAATAGTGTGTTCTCAGGATGATGATGCGCGTTAACATACCTTTAAGCTAATTTTAATTTTGAAAGCATTTCAGGTGGCGTAGAACCTGATACTAAGCATGTCTCCACTGTGGCTGCTTCTGGGTCTCCTGGCCCTGACTGGTGAGTGTGTTTCATTTTTCCCAAATAACTTGGAAACAGACAGGAAAAGGCATAAAAGGGCAATGCTATACCTCTATTTACATAACTAAAGCGAAAACATTACTCTCCTCCGGATAACTGATAAGTCCCGGAGTTAGGAGTAACTACTGATAAGCATTAGTACCCTAACAATTTCTGTGCACTTGGAATCACCTTGCTTGAAACCGGTCTTTAAATACCACTGATAACTGCTCATTGCTGCTATAAAAACTCTTACCACCATATTACTTTGCTCATTGCTAGGACAGAGTACTCAACAAAAGCAATTTTAAAAAGGATCCAAATTTAGCCCTTCCTTTTTAAATTGTTGGGTAGGAGGGCACAGCTTGAGATGGCTGGTCATATAACATATGTCATCAAGAGAAGGAAGGATGAAGGCGGCTGCTTGGCTCATTTTCTCCTTTCGACTCAGCCCAGGACAGCGTCCCTGAGATGCTAACACCCATATACAGGATAGGTCTTCACAGCTCAATTTACTTGATCCAGATAATCCCTCACAGACACGTGAAGGATTTGCTTCCATGGTGACTGTAAATCTCCACCAACATGGCAATAAAGATCAACCATCAAACCCCATAATGCCGAATCTATTTAGAGACTACATCTTTGCAAATAGAGACTGGGGTGTTTCCGATAGGACTGACAACATTCAAGTGGGGGAAGCGGCACTAAGAGAATTCAGACTTGGCAGAACTGGCGGGTCACAGTCTTCAAATTTCACCTTTGGCTCTAAAGTTGGTAGTAGCTAGGGCAAACAGTGAAAATCTTTGGTTTGTATTTGAAATATTTATTTATTTACTATTTACTATATATGTGCTAACTCTTTCAACCAATATTTTAAAACTGCCACAAGGCACCAAGCCTTGGGAATATCAGGAGCCATGACAGTGGTGTAGAGTGGTTAGGGAGCAGATGGCAAGGCTGAGGGCAATGGCTCAATCTACTGCCACATGAAGGGCATTTTCCAGAAATCACGGAAGTGTGCTGGCTAAGACATTAAAAGGATGTCTGCTTAATTTTTACTGACAGGAGGATTCCTGGGCTTTGCTACTCATTACACTCCTGCAACGCCAGTACTTGGGTGATTGGGGCAAGAGAACCAAGGGTTCAGGATAAGTCTTGACAACACAATTGACAGGGTTTTACTTAGGGTTTTTTCTTAGGGTTTTACTGCTGAGAACAGACATCATGACCAAGACAACTCCTATAAAGGACAACATTTAATTGGGGCTGGCTTATAGGTTCAGAGGTTCAGTCCATTATCATCATGGTAGGAAGCATGGCAGCTTCCTGGCAGATGTGAGGCTGGAGGAGCTGAGATCTTCACCTCTTGTTCCAAAGACAGCTAGGAGAAAGGAGACTGACTTCAAGGCAGTTAGGATGAGGGTGTTTTGTTGTTGTTGTTGTTGTTGTTGTTGTTGTTTTGTTTTGTTTTGTTTTGTTTTTTGAGACAGGATTTCTCTTTATAGCCCTGGCTGTCCTGGAACTCACTCTATTGACCAGGCTGGCCGCGAACTCCGAAATCCTCTTGCCTCTGCCTCCCAAATGCTGGGATTAAAGGCGTGCACCACCACTGCCTGGCTTTAGGATGAGGGTCTTAAAGCCCACGCCCACAGTGACACTCGTATTCCAACAAGGCCACACCTCCTAATAGTGCCACTCCCTGGGCCAAGCATATACAAACCATCACAAGCCTGTTTCAAAAAACATTAATTAGTCAAGTAAATAATTAAAGCAATGCCCTCTCCTTCAGTGATATCTAGAATCGCAGTGGCAGATATCTTGGAAGAGAGATGCCGATAGAGGGGACCTCCCATAGAGACCTGATCCCATGACTGTCTGCACACCCTCTCTCTGCAACCTTTAGTCCCTGCCCAGAATGCTCTAGGAGAAGCTGAAGCCAACCCCTTCCCTGTTGATAGACCATGCCTGTACTTGGGGTCTGGATGGAGACTCCAAGAAGACCCTGCCTTTAAAATGTGTGTGTCTCCAGAGCAGACATGAGTACCCCCACGAGACCAATGAGAGATGAGACAGCCCCGGAGCTCTGCAGAGAAGGAGCTGCTCCAGGGGTTCCTGGTGTTGGTGGGAAGGAGGTGAAAATGGAAAGCAGCACTGCGATGATAAGTTCCTGGTGTACTGACGGTTTAATTTCCAAGGCGATTCAAGTGCAGGGGCAGGACTAACTCTCCCTGTGGTTACTGATGGGATTAAGTCACAGCATTCTCTGTCTCTCAGGCTGGACTTTTCTCAATCCGCAGGCTCCTCCGAAAGCAGCAGTTGGGGATGCTATGGAAACATCCGCACCCTGGACACCCCGGGAGCATCCTGTAGGATTGGAAGACGCTACGGCCTGCCCTTCTGTGGTAGTTAACAAGCTCTGTGTCTGCTCTTTTCTCTTGACACCCACTGCTCCTCACTGTCCTCCACTAAGGAGTGGGAGGACGGAGCACTCAACACGAACTCCAAACCCTAGGGCAAGCCCTGGATCTACTTAGACAGTCAGTTCTCGGGACTCTCCTGAAGCTGGAATAGTCTTTACAGAGATTTTATGAACTCCATATCATGGGGTGAGGGCTGCTTCTTAAATTGAAGAAGAAACTAGAATGGAGGCTAATCCATGTAAACCAGTGTCACTTTTCTTTCTTCTTAACTGTTTCAGAGATTTATGATTTCTTGGCATCGTGTAGGGGTTGAAAGATGGACAGTTGTGAGCAAAATTGTTCAGGAAGACACTTTCCTTTATGTGCTGGCTCCATGTATTTTATTGGGAAACCTTCTCTGAGGTTCTCAGGATTGGACTAGTGGTGCTTGTGCCTGCAGAATTGTCACAGAAGGGATCAGAGCTTAGATCATGGCCATTGGTGGCCACAGAGATCTCTAACATCACAAGTTGCATGGGGTGTTGACTCTGGTTCACAGAAAAAGTCTTAGTCTGAGATCAGGGGTTTACACTTGGGTTTTTCAGTCACAGATCTAAGACTAAGCCTGAATCACCATCAGCCACATCCTTCTTTCTGCATTTGCCGTAGGAGTCCGAGCCTCTGAACGGCTGGCCGAAGTCGATAGGCCATATCTTCTGAGATATCAACCCACCATGAGACTTGTTGGCCAGAAATACTGTATGGATCCTGCAGTGATCGCTGGTGTCCTGTCAAGGGAGTCTCCAGGAGGCAACTATGTGGTCGATCTGGGCAACATGGGCAGTGGACTCGGGATGGTGAAGGTAATGCTCCATCTGTCAAGGTGACTCGTGGCTGAGAAAATGGCTGAGGTAGTAAAGTTCTTCCCTTCTTGGCTCATTTGGAGTTGTGTTTGCAGCACCAAGGAAGGGCAGCACTGAATTCTATGTGCATTAACCATCTTGGCCTCTGACTGGCCTCTTTCTGTTATACCAGGGCATCAGAAAGATGTTTGCCCCTCTCATAGCTTAAACCCTGTAGTTTGTTCTGGGATAGAATGAGATATAGCCTCTTGTTCATTACAGGTGCAATATTGGACCTCAGATTTTCTAGAAAAGCTTTACTGTACAATGGAAAGTCAAGACTTACTAAGCTGCACCTCCACGTCTCCCCGCCACCGACCATGCTGGCCACTCCTATTGTGTTCTAAAATTGTATCTACAAATCTGACCTTTTGTACTCCTCCTCTAAGTGGGATCATGCAGGATTTGCTTTGGTTTGTTGGCTTCTTGGTTTGTCTTATTGTGACCGGCTCACTTTACTAAGTATTAATACCCTCAAGTTTCAGTTGATCCTTTGCACTCCACAATACCATTGTCTTCCTTTTTTGAGGCTGAATGGCTGAATAGAGGTATAATGGTGTGTGTATACCTCCTTTTCTCTGTCCACCTGTCAAGGCCATTGAGGTTCTCTCTCTCTCTCTCTCTCTCTCTCTCTCTCTCTCTCTCTCTCTCT
>JADRCD010212155.1:0-15121 GCA_019843815.1 Montemys delectorum | reverse complement strand
TCTATCTATCTATCTATCTATCTATCTATCTATCTATCTATCTATCTATCTAATCTATCCCCTTTCCAGAATTCCCATTTCTTTCCATTATGGTGTTTCAGCCTTGCCATAGTTGCCACAGGCCTGTAAACAGTGACACCAACCAACTTTATCACAAACTCCTTGAGACCATGAATCAGAAATAAAGCTTTCCTCTGTGGTGTATTCATGTCAGAAACAAAACTAACACAGAGGCACCCAGTCATCCAGAGCCAGGAAATGGGAGACACAAAGAGGCACCCAGTCATCCAGACAGCCAGGCAATGGGAGACACAGAGACACCCAATCATCCAAAGGGACAGGCTAAGGGAGAATCCCTCAAGGATACTTAGCTTTTCCTATATTGTTAAATTAGCAAATTCAAGTGTTTGATTTTTGTGATAGTAATTGTTATCCCCGTCTGTCAACTTATCGATATCAGCTATTCAGTCATTCCTCAACAATCAATCATGTTATGCTTAACGTCATGTCAAGCACACCCGGCCTGCCCTTAAATAACTTTTGAAGCAACCCCTAAGTATTAATGATGCATGAAGCACCTCACCAGAGCCTCTGACCCCTCTGCTCAGTTGGAGTCAGCAGCCCCCACCAAAGAAAGTCAAGCATACCTGTGCATAAGGCGTAAACAAAGGGCTCGAACTTAAATATGCTGTGCTTGTTTTCTATGTTAGCACTCCATGGTCCTCCTCTTGATCTCTGGGACCCTTGATCTCTCTAACCCTGGGCACTCTCTGATCAAAGTTCTCTGCTTGAAGCTTGAATCTAGCTAATAGATTCCCACCAAGAGCACAACAGACTAAATGAACGCACCTTCCCCTTTAGAGATGAACGTTTCACTGGTATACAGAAACCAGAATGGACAGCTCTAGCTATGAGCCTGCAGGGGCAACATTAGGGAAAATAAAGTCCTCCTGGAGTCATGCTATGGCTCCCTCCATGGATGTGTGTGTTCTGTAATGGACCTAGCATGTATACATGTAGGCAGGATTTCTCATCCAAAGAAAGTATACCAAAGACATCATGCTGCTGAAGAGGAAGCACTGACAAGTGAAGTGGAAACTTAAGAGGTCTTTGGAAAGTCAGTGGGATGGTGTTTTGCTGGGGCAAACACGTGAAGGAACATTTAGTTGAAGTAGACACAGGCAAAAGGCTAAGGCAGACTCGTGAAGGAACCTTTAGCTGAAGCAGACACAAGTGAAAGGATGTTCTGCAAAAGCAAGCACGTGGAAGGACACGTGATGATGGATTCTTTGCTAACATCATGCATGTATTGGTCCACCTTACATTGTGTAGTTGAGATGTATTTGCCAGGACTCCATAGAAAGTAACACACCAAAAAAACTTCTGGTGGTGTGCTGCAGCCTTTTTGCTGATTGCTCAGGCTCAGACTGACTGGCAGAGTGAGGTCTGAGACAAATGCACATCCTGAGGCAAGACCCAGGGAGGACACGTGATGTTTAGAGGGTATAAATAGGACTCAATGGAGGCTGAGCTAGGCTTATTTGTAAAGCTAGCTTTGTAACCCTTGTTGGTCTCTAGTCTTTGCATCTTTGCCGATCTTTGCTTCGCTGAGAGAGACACAGCAAAGAACTCTGGCATTCCCCTGCTGACTCGAGCCAAGGCTGAGGCCTGGCTGTCTCTGCTAGTTAGTGCCACTGCTGCTGATTTGAGTTTGCTATCTCAACTCTACTGAACTAGACTGCTGGTGTATCTGTGAAGTGTTTGCGAGTGGATCGAGCTGCTGCTGTTGACCTGTGAACTGCACTGCCGATTTCCAGACAACACAGATGGGAGTTGCTCCAAGGAACCTTCCTAAACAGGTCCACTTTCCCCCACCCCACCTCCCCACACCCCCATATTGTTTCTTTTCCACTTCCTCTGGTGGGTGATGGGCTACAAGGGGGGTAAAAGCATTTAAAAACCACCATTAAAAATAGGATTTGAAGCTGGGCAGTGGTGGCGCATGCCTTTAATCCCCAGCACTTGGGATGCAGAGGCAGGTGGATCTCTGAGTTTGAGGCCAGCCTGGTCTACAGAGTGAGTTCCAGGACAGCCAGGGCTACACAGAGAAACCTTGTCTCAAAAAACTAACCCCCCACCAAACAAAAACCAAAAATAGAATTTGAAAAAATTAGTTACAGGAGAGAGCACAGTGAAGTCAATAGCCATTTGAAAAGTACGGTATTGATTATTATGTAGTGATCAACAAATGCTACTAAGCATCTGCTGGCTGCCAGCCACTCTCGTTGGAAGTATGGAACAAGGGCAAGAGCACTGCCCTTCCTTGCTATTCTCATCTCCCCTGTGGCATTTCAAGTGCTTACTGAGCATCATCACCTGGGTTTCTTTATTTGAGAACTGCCTCTTCAAGAGTTCGTTAGCCCCTTTATCAACTGGATGACTTGAAGGTTTTATGTTTAACTTTTGGGGGCTGCTAAAATTTAAATTTTAAATGTTATCTCTGGCATGTAGTTGACAGATGTTTTCTCTCTCTCATAATGTATGATGTCTCTTCACTGCTGATACTTTGTTTACTGAGCAGAAGCTGTTTGGTCCAGGAAATAATCGTCCTGCAGGTTTTTTTATTATTAAATAGAGGCTTATTTCTTTTACTTTTTTCTTTACACTTGTTTGTTTATTTGTATGGGATAGGGCATGTATCCACCAGTGTTTGTGTGTGTGTGTGTGTGTATGTGTATGTGTGAATGTGTGTGTGTATGTTTGTGTGTATGTGTGTGTATGTGTGTGTGTTTTTGAGTATGTGTGTGTGTGTGTGTGTGTGTGTGTGTATGTTTTTCTGTTGGTCATAAGACACCCTACAGGAATCGGTGCTCTCCTCCTACCATGGCACCCTAGAATATGATCTAGCCTAGGGAGGGTTCCATGAACTGTTGAAAACATGCAATGTATCTGTTGGATGAAACATTCTGTAGCTACCTCAGCTATAGGGTAGATGAACTTGAAATGTCTTTGTTGATGTTTACTTGGATGAGCTATCTAAGAATGAGTGCTGAATTCACCTGCTATTATATCAGAGATTGATTGATTGTGTTCTTGTGTCTATTAGCAGTGGTTGTTTTATAAGCTCCAACATTTAATTGATATATATGTATATATATACATATATGTATATGTGTATATATGTATATATACATATATGTGTGTTATATAACATATATATAATGTATGTACATATGTGTGTATTGATCATTGTTACATATTTTTGAATTGTTCACTCTATTGATATTATATTCTTCATAGCTTCTAACTCCTTTTGGTTCAAAGTCTACTTTATCTGAGATCAGAATAGCTAGCCCCACTTGCTTCAAGCTTCAAATTGCTTGACAGATGGACTTCCTTTGATTTCTCACTATGTGGGTGTCTTTGTCAGTGAAAGGTGTTCCTGGGAGACTATGAATATTTGAATCTTGTTCTTTTATTGGAGTTGAGGCCACTTACATTTGGATGTATTATTGAAGGAGGTTTGCTAGTTCCTGTCATTTAGCTGGCTGCTCTTCTGTCTGCTTCAACCATTATTACCTTCTCCATCGTCAGTGTTTCTGGTTTGCTGACTTTCTGTGTTGAACACAATGGAGCCTTATTTGTTATACCTCTTTCATCTTTCTCTTCTCGTAAGATACATTGAAGACTTTCTCCTTCCTCTGTGTATAGTAGTCCCTTAATTATCTTCTGCAATGATGACTTAGTGGTCATAGACTGCCTGAGCTTGTATTTATTTTGAAATGTCTTTATTTGTCATCAGTTTTAAAACATATATTTGTTGAAAACAGCAACATTGGTGGGCAGTTGTTTACTTTCAAGACTCCAAACACATGGTCCCATGTTTTCCTGGATTTCTGGATTGCTGACTAGAGAGACCTGATGTTATCCTGACATACCTGCCTTTCCCAGTGGATTGGTGTTTTCTCCTTGCAGCTTTTGATATTGATTCCTTGTTTTGGGTATTTTCATGAATGCCACTGAGATACTTTTCTTAGACTAGGAACTCTAAATGTCTCTGTGTTCTGCTGGTAACTTCTTTCTCTAGATTTGGGGATTATTTTTTCCTGTTGTTGATTACCTTCATCATGCTTAAACTCAGTTTTAAACTCAGCTCATTGGTCTGTCCTGTAGATTCTTATATTTGTTATCTTTATTATTTTCTAGAATTCTTGAAAATGTGCTCATTTATATTTCTTGACCAATATACCTCCTTGATTTCACCCTTCACCCCAGGGCTCTTTAGTCTGCTTGGTTCATCTATTGGCGATGGTTTCTTGAGTTTCTCTTCCACCTTTCTGACTCTGTCAGTTGTGTGGATGATTTTCTGATCCACTTTTCTAACTGTCTCTTCTGTCTTGCTGATTTCCTCCCCAACTCTGTAGCTCACTTTGTTCACATTTGTTTGTGCAACTTTAATGTTGTTGAGTCCCTTTATAACTAAGATGTAAAAATCATTGTTTGGCCTTTCCCCATTTCAGTATCTTTGAATTCGGTGGTTGAATCTTTTGGAAAGACAATGGGACCTTTGATTTTCATGTTTCTGTGTTGTGATTTGCATGTGTCTTGGGTTGTACATCTCTTCTGGTTGTTTTTGGAGAATCTTCTTATTAAGCAGACTACTCTCAAGAGCCCAGTAACCATTAGCACTCAGAGTAAAAAACAAAATTGCTGTAATAACAGCAACACCTAATCAAACAAGATGTAAAAATACATTTAACCTGTTACTACATCACTAATGACCATAAAACACAGATGGCAAAATAATGTAGAGTATGCTATGAAGACAAAATTTATCTAAAAGCCAGATTCAGATCTGTCATCCCAGAATTCAGGAGAGTGAGCCAAGAGAGCCAAGAAGGGGAGGGGCTAAGGAGAGGTCAAAGCCAATCTTAGCTCTATAGCAAATTCAAATCTAACCTGGGTTATGCAAAACTCTGCCTCAAATATAAAAATCTTAATCTATTATAAATATAGAAATAGTAAATTAATGAGATAAAGGTAACAGGCAGAAATGGAGTGATTAGAAGAACGGAAAGAGTAATTAAGAGAAGTTGAAGAAGAGAAGTGGAGAAGAATGTTATGATAGGGAAAGAAAAGAACAAGATAGTATAAAATTATAATAAATCAAAAAATAAAAGCAAGAAAAGATTTCCCAATAAGGAGAACATGCAGAACCAAAATTGGATAAATTTTAAAGAGAAATAAAAGGGCTGGAGAGATGAGTTAATAATTAATAGCGCTTGCTGCTCTTGCAAAGAGCTGAGAGTTTGTATTCCAACACCCACACTGAGTGGCTCACAATCACAAGAGATGTGGTATCTTCTTCCAGCTTTTGTGGACACCTTTGTATGGGCATGTGTGTATATACACAATACACACACACACACACACACACACACACACACACACGTGTTCTAAAGAGATAAAAATAAAAGCAGAAAATATTTCTTTTTTGAAAACAAGTAAGTTAAAGTCAAAATATTCCTTAAAGTAGAAAGGGGGGGGGGTGTACAAAGCAGTGCAAGAAAAGGAAAGAAAAGGAAAGGAAAAGGAAAAGAAAGAAAACAAATGATTCCCAATTCGGAAATAGATGTATGCACAAGTTAGTTAAATATAGAAAGAGGAACAAAACAGAAAAACATAAAACTTTTAAAAATACAATGAAATAGAAATATCACTAGAAAGAACTGTAAAAATAAAAACCACACAAGGGGACAAAGCAAAGAGAAAGATGACAGTCCATTAAACTGGCTTCTTCCCAGGTCCTTTGTAAACCAGAGAGGGGCCAAGCATAGGCAGCAGTGATGTGTGCTCTGGTCTTCTCTGTGATTTGTGCTGGTGTTGGGTTCTTCGGGACTCTTAGCTTTATTAGCTTTTCTTTGTGTAGAGGGGCCTCTGCTGGGCACACTTAGCTTTACAGTGTTTCCAACCCTAAGTGTGACTCACTTGTTGAAAGGGAGGGGCTAAGGATGAGTGACTGCCAAGACAGACTGACCTACTAACCTCAGCCTCAGGGCTAGTCAACTCCAAGACTGCAGAGGGGGCATCTGTCACTCCTTATACACATGATGGCCTGGACCCAGCTCCTGCTGCCTGTGTTTTGCCAGCTCATTAGCACCGGGTCCTCCTGCTCTCCATAGTTACTTCCAAGGACCATCTCCTTTCCTGCAGTTGTTGGGTTGAATTTAAGCTCCCTGAATTGTGACTCCCTGTTCCCAGGCCCCCAGAGTAGCTGGAATTCCTGTTTTAGATGCCTCTGACCCACAAGCCTGTAGGCTGAGGAAACTCTTCTTCAGTGCAGACCTGTCCTGCCAGACAAGTCACTTCCTTAAGAGACCCACAGCTGGATTTGAGGCTTTATCCTGTATTGGACTGCTGGTCTCTGGGGTTGTCTGGAGTATGCCTTGGATGAACCATCTGCTTCCCTCTCTCCTGGGGAGCCGCTTGTCTGGGGTGCCTTGTTTAAGCACCCTGTTGCTCCAAAGCTTTTCTATTCTTTCTGGGTTTTGTTTTGTTTTGTTTTGTTTTTGTTTTTCATGACAGGGTTTCTCTGTCTAGCCCAGGCTGTCTTGGAACTTGCTCTGTAGACCAGACTGGCTTTGCACTCACAGAGATCCACCTGCCTCTGCCTCTTAAGTGCTGGGCTTAAAGGCGAGTGCCCCCCCCCACCACCTCTGCTGCCGCTGCTGCAGCAGCAACTACTACCTGGTATCTGTCTTTTTCTTTTCTTTCTTTTTTTAAAGATTTATTTTATTATATGAGTACACTGTAGCTGTACAGATGGTTGTGAGCCATCATGTGGTTGTTGGGAATTGAATTCAGGACCTCTGCTCCCTTCGGCCCAAAGATTTATTTATTATATGTACGAACACTGTAGTTGTCTTTAGACACACCAGAAGAAGGTATCAGATCTTATTACAGATGGTTGTGAGCCACAATGTGGTTGCTAGGATTTGAACTCAGGACCTTCGGAAGAGCAATCAGTGCTCTTAACTGCTGAGCCATCTCTCCAGCCCCTGTCCTTTTCTTTTTTAAGATTTCTTTTTCTCTATGTATGTGTGTGCACATTTATATGAGTGAAAGTCCCATGTGTGCAGTTGCCTGCAGAGGCCAGAAAGGGAGTCGAATCCCTGGCAGAATTGGAATTGCAAGTGGTTATGAGCTGTCTGCCGTTGGTGCCAGAACAGAACCCTGGTTCTCTGGTTGGGCAAGTACTCTTAGCAACTGATCTATCTCTCCAGCCGACCTACCTTCCTTCCTTCCTTCTTTCTTCTTTTTTTCTTCCTTCCTTCCTTCCTTCCTTCCTTCCTTCCTTCCTTCCTTCCTTCCTGTCTGTCTTCCTTTCTTTCTTTCTTTCTTTCTTTCTTTCTTTCTTTCTTTCTTTCTTTCTTTCTTTCCTATAGAGTCTATTCTTTTTATCCTGACACCTTCCACCAGGTCACATGGCTCACAATGATTTCTGGTACCCAAATAGTGAGTTACACCTCCTGTAATTCCAGTTCTAGGGGATCCAATGCCCTCTCTGGTCTCCATGGGCATCAGGTGTGCAGGAGGTAAACAGACTTACATGCAGCTAAAAGACCTATGCACATTCAAAAGTAACAACAAAATAATTATTAATTAAAAAAATTAGTCAGATGTGGTGGCACATGCCTTTTATTCCAGCACTCAGGAATTGGAAGCAGGCAGATCTCTGTGAATTCAAGGCCATCCTGGTCTACAGAGTGAGTCCCAGGACACCCAGGGCTGTTACACAGAGAAACCCTGTCTTTAAATACCAAAAAAGAAAAAAGAAAATCAAACTGAGCCAGCCATGGAGAGCAAACCAGTAAGGTTCATTGGCCCTGCCTGAGTTTCTACTTCCCTCGGTGAGGACTGTGGCTTGGAAACATGAGCCAAATAAATCCTCCCCAGCCTAAATCTCTTTTGGTTAGTGTTGTAGCATTATCGTGGCGTATGCCTTTAATTCCAGTGCTTGTAAGGCAGAGACAAGTGGATCTCTGTGAGGTTTTGTTTTGTTTTGTTTTTTGTTTTTGTTTGTTTTTTGTTTTTGTTTGTTTTTGTTTTGTTTTGTTTTGTTTTGTTTTTTGAGATAGGGTTTCTTTGTATAGCCCTGGCTGTCCTGGAACTCACTCTGTAGACCAGGCAGGCCTCGAACTCAGAAATGCTGGGATTAAAGGCGTGTGCCACCACTGCCAGGCTCTCTGTGAGTTCTAAGGCAAGTGAGAACCTGTCTAGAAAGAAAGAAAGAAAGAAAGAAAGAAAGAAAGAAAGAAAGAAAGAAAGAAAGAGAGAGAGGAAGAAAGAAAGGAAGGACAGGAAGGAAGGAAGGAAGGAAGGAAGGAAGGAAGGAAAGAAGGAAGGAAGGGAGGGAGCAAGGGAGGGAGGGAGGGAAGAAATCTATTCAAGACAGTAGGTATGTGTATTTGTGTAAGCCTGTGTGCTTGTATGTGTGCATTTGTATTTGTGTGTGTTTGTGTCTATGTGTGCATTTGAGAGTGTGTTACTCTGTGTGGATTTGTGTGTCTTTGTACATATGTGAGCATTTATATACTTCCATGTGTATGGGTGTGTGCATGTGTATCTGTGTTATGAATGAAGATGAGACTCTTTCCATATATTTGAGAAATTTACATTTTGGCTCTGGAAAAATTTAGATTTTGCTCACTTTTTCAGTTTATCCAACATTCATAGGATTTTTCTATACATTCATGATATACATTGATATACAAAGATATACATTGATGATATGAGTATTTAATATTTTATCCTAGTTTTGTCTTTGTAAAATGCTAAAATACCCTTCTCATAGTAAAAAATAATTCTGTGAATTTCTTAAACTTCTGGTCTGGTTGAGGCTTATGCTAGTTGTTATAAATTCATCTATGCAGCTCACAGCAAAAGGCTGAATATCACTATCTGAGGAATTTGCTTCAGAGTTTGCTGTGGAGTCACCGTAGTGCCTAACACAGAGGTATTTTTCCCAGCCTGGCTTAGTAATTTACAAAAAACAGAAGTCAATTTCTCAGACTTCTGGAGGCTGGAAGTCCAAGAGGAAGGAGTTCAAGAGGGTCACTTGTGTAAGGGGGGGCTGCTGTCCACTAGTGTCTAGCATGGCACTGTGTTGCTGTGTCCTGTGTCCTTCTGAGAGGATGAATGGCACATAGACCTTTCTCTACTGCCCTCATTTTCATTCATGTGGTACGAGCCCTCATGGCCTGATTACATGTTAAAGGGCTCACCTCTTAGAACTAATGCTTTGGTAATGCCTGAACTGAAAAGGAACATGTTTTAAAGCACATGCAGGCCAGGACCTTTCATTCGGGATTGCCAGGACATTAAAAGTGTAGTGTGGAGCCAGGTGAGATGACCTATGTCTGTGAGGCCTCCCAGTTAGAGCCTGAGGCTGGTTAATCATGAATTTGAGACCACTATAGGCAACGTGCAAAACCATGTCTAAAGAAAGGAAGGAAGGAAGGAAGGAAGGAAGAGAAGGAAGGGAAGAAGGGAAGAAGGAAGGAAGGAGGGAAGGAAGGAAGGAAGGAAGAAGGAAGGAAAGACAGAAAACTAAGAGTAGTGTGTTTGTTTTTATTTTCTCTTGAAATCTGATTGGCCTCAAACCCAGGTCCACCAAATAAGTCAGAACACCTTCACTATAATATTTTCAAATATAAATCAAATGGGAGAAGGAATGTGTTCTCCATTCTCAGCAGACTCCCACCTGCTCCTGTCAACGTTCTCATTGTTTTAAAAGTTAATTCTGTAAGGCACTCACATGGGATATTGAAAGCATATTCAATCCAGCCAAAGGAACACTGAATGAGACAGACAGGCTGAGGATATCTGATGTGACTTCAATAAAAACACTTGACCTCATGAACTGAAGGAGAGGTAGCTTCAGATTGGGCTTTTGGAAGTAATTTCACCTCTCTATTTGAATTTGAAGCACTCGCTTAAGTGATAAAGTGAAAAAACGAAGCTGTAGAAACAAGGTTCTGGGAATATAGAAACCAAGTTTTTGAGACTATAGAAACAAAGTTCTGGGAATGTAGAAATAAAGTTTCACAGTAAAATAAGAGAGCCATATTCCAGCTCCTGTAAGCAGCAGCTTCAGACACTGAGAAGTTGTGTTTCAGAGATAGCCAAGGACATGTTGTAAAAACAAAGTTCTGGTGGTCAGAATGTTGAGACAGAATGACCAGGCCATTCTGACTAAGCTAAGTAAGGCCAAAACAAAAATAACTGTTGGTCGAAATGGCATTAAGGTCCACGAAAACAGGATTCGCAATTCTCGGAGGAACTCTCTAACTCTTCCCTGTGGTGAATTTCGAAAAAGACCACAAACTGTCACTCTGACCTTGGTACCAACAATCCCCCTACCACCTAGTTACTCAGCCCTTTACCAGAGACTTTTCAAGGCCAGGTACAGAGCTAGATAGGGAAGTTGGCTGACTAAGCCAAGAACAGCCCCCTGAGCAAGCCAACCAATGCCTAATGAGATCCTTTGTCCTGTGTTCCACCAACCAGAGTAAGCCAGCTAGCCCTGTTGCTGAAATCTGCCCTCTGTAAAGTATCAAAGATGTGTGCTTTCTGAGTTAGAGGTTGACACGCCCCCGCCTCCCAGGGTGGCCAGCCCCACGTACGTGGATCAGTAAACCTCATGTTATTGCTACGATCTATTGTCAATCTGTGCTCTCTGGGTTGAGCCAAGTTTACTACAGCGCTACCGATACTTTATCCTGCATCAACTTAGAATCGGCCTGCACGAATAGAGACTGCTGTATCAGGCAATGGAGCAAGCCGTGAGACAGTGCCACATCTGGCTACTTGAGAGCCAATGAGATGCTGGGAGGTAGGTATAAAGGTTTGCCCAGTGCCTGCAATAAATGAGTCTGCTTTTGCCACTTCCCTGATTCACAGAGTCTGTGTCTGCCCCTCTTACCCCCAAGAGTCTTGGTCGGAGTCGCAAGCAACAACAGTCTATGTAAAATGCTAGATGCAGCACCGGATGTGGTAGGAACCTGGAAGATTGTAAAACTAAGAATTATTATAAAAGTTGAGCACATACTCTTAACTCTCCTGGAGATAAAAGGTTAGGATCGACTGGTAACAAAGTTTGCGCATGCTCAGAGAGATGCCCTACCCAAGGAGCATGAACTCACATTTCAGGGACACCAGTGTCATTCTCCAAGGTTCCACTCTTTCGCAGTGACACTGGGACTCCATGATGTGTCTTTTACCCAGACAAAGCTTTCTTCTCTCAAGTTGAACGCTGACCCATTAGCATCCGTACTGGGAAGAAAACTCGAAGATGGCCAGAGCAAGGCCAGGGCACCATTTTTCTTGCTCAGATGGAAAAGTTGAGAAGAAAAGAAGTCACGCTATGACAAGTGTGACAAACGTTTCTACTAGCACGCATATGATTTCATTTCCACATTGTCAGAAGAAATAAAACCCTTAGGAATGTATGTATACACTGAGAACACCGTGGGCAGACCCACCCAGCGTCCGTGAAGCCTGTTTTTCAGGGACCCCTACCTCTCCAGCTATCTTCCATCATTTGTATTCAGACGGGAAGCAGCTGTGTTCTCAGAGTAGGTAGGTACTGCGCCACTGACTGGCAGGAATTCTTTTATAGCACCTGAGGAAGGACTTATCTGAACTTATTTTCATGGAACGCATGTGGGCTCCAATCCAACATTCCATTATTTTAGCACAGGTGTTTTAAGAATAGGTGTGGAAACTTGGACTTTTTTTGTATAAGGCATTATTGGTCATCTGAGGTTAGGATCCAAATATCTGTGTAAGACATAAGGGGTCCAAAGAAAGCATAGGAGTTTTGCTTTGATATTTTGAGTTTTGTCCCTGAATTTGTTCAGCAAGGTCAAATCAGTTACAGGGGAGGAAAACGTCTTTTGAAGCTATTTTGGGCTGAAATTGTGGGAGTACCAGATGGCCCTAATTGGCATTGCTGGTCTGATATAGGCTGTAAAACCATTAAGACTTAAGTTTGAGGAGAGGGAGTAGCTATTGCAAGAGGTCAAAAAGGCCAAACGGTGACATCATTTAGAGATAGGTGTTGGTGTTGATGGTCGTGGTTGATACACCTCAGATAATTCCCTCTGTAGCTTAAGGGCCTGCAATCTGAAAGATACCGATCATGCCAGAAGGTCACAGAGTGGGCAAGGGCTGAAATCACAAACCAGAGTTAAAACAAGAAAGCAAGCGAAACCCATCTGGAGATGTTACCCAGGAGTTACTAGGATGTCTTTTGAATTCTGAAAGAAACAAGTCTGATTAGCCATTAAAGGTGGCAGGGACTGAAGATACAGAGAAGAATATTACTGGATGGATAAGAGGGACAAGCTATCACTCTGTCTGCCCAGTTGGGGGAGGGGGGAACCAACATAAAACAGCATCCTGGGATGAGGGAGTTGTATTCTTTAGTGAAGAATGCAGGAAGGCAAGAGACCCGCTGTGTCATCGAGGCAGAGGCTTTGTCTTAGTTTCATCCAGATGCCCATATAAGGCAGGAGAGACTCAAGAAAGAAGCTGGGGGGAAGGGCGCATCTTCATGGTGATGCCAGAATTAGTGGGAGGGTCCGTCATCTGGGACTTGAGACCTGTAGGAGGACTTGAGGGATATGTGTTGCTTTTATTTTTCTTAAAGATTGTATCTAATGTTTATTTCATGTGCCAGAGTGCTGCACGTATGTGGGTATACCTCATGAATTCCTTGTCCTCATGGAGGTCAGAAGAAGATGACAGATCTCCTGGACCTGGAGTTACAGACCGTCACGAGCCACCATATGATGGTGGGACCCAGACCTAGGTCTTCCTTAAGAGTGGCCATCTCTCCAGCTCCCCAGGGATATGTTTTAAAGTTAAGTTACATTAGGGAGTGCAAGCCAAATGTGTGGATGGACCCAGGTGTGACGGAGACTTCTTTGCTAATAAGCGGAGGAGACATTAAACAGAGTTCGATTTTTCTATTTACTCGTGGCCAGACAAATTAGCACTGACAGAAAAATAGAACATTTTGAAAAGACGTTAGAGCATTGAGGAAAGGATTTGCTCAGTGGGACATGGTAAAGGTGAATGTAAGTATTATCTGTGTGCCTCTCATTTCCGTTATCCCAACATCAGGAGCTATGGACTATGGATCCTTAGATTTACTCCATAAGACCTGACAATGGTGGCCAGTGGCGCCGGGCGGTGGTGGCACACGCCTTTAATCCCAGCACTTGGGAGGCAGAGGCAGGCAGATTTCTGAGTTCGAGGACAACCTGGTCTACAGAGTGAGTTCCAGGATAGCCAGAGCTATACAGAGAAACCCTGTCTCGAAAAACCAATAAAAGAAAAAAAAAAGAAAAAAAGGAAAAAAGAAAAAAAAATGGCTGGAGCTGAGCTGAATGAGGTTGGGAAGACAGACCTCTCCAGAGACTCATGAAGGTCTCCTTTGCTCAATTAATTAATATTAATATTGCTCAACAATATTCCAGCTGTTCTATCATCTGGAGTGGCCAGGAATTCTGGCCATCCGAGTTTCCTTACACATGGGAACCACACCCACCCGAGATCATACCCACCCACCTACCCACTCTCATGCACAGGTACACACACCTACTTCTCATTGAAGAATGTGAACAAACTTAAGAGTCCAAACCCTGGTGTGTCCATAACCGCCCTAATGAGGAAGACAAACAATTTGCCATCCTTGTAGGGTCTTTTTAGAGTGGTCCTGTCATTCCCTGGGCTCTGCCTTCCCCTGGAGGGCAAGGCTAAATGTGGGCTGTTCACTTTCGCCCATCTTATTGTTGATTTAGTATTTCAGGTTTTCATCGTTGAACACCCAGAAGGACAGCGTTATCAAACTTGAAGAGGAAAGGATGGATTTTGGGTTTTACTTTTGTGTACTGTTCAGACAGCGCTTAGACTGAAGCAGATTTGGAAATGAATTGTGGAACAGTGGGTGGAGCCTAAAATTCAGAACAGAGATGAAGAGACTGAGAGTAGGTGACAAGGCAGGATGGAAGGTAGGCAAAGGGGCACACGGGTCATGAAGCTATTTTTTCCCTCTAGTTCAACTCCATCAAAACTCAGAGTCTAGCCTTTATCCCCAACTTAAACCTGAGAAGTAAGAAGAGTTGTGATTGGCTATCCCACTTCCTCATCCACCAAAGGGGATGGAATTCTGGAAGATGCTCTTAGTCTAGGGAAGTCCTATACTGACTGAGGTTGGTGGGGTCAGACTTGGCCAAACTTTTCAGAACAAGCAGGATTTCTTAACTTTCTAACAAGTTTGAAAGCAACATTTCTTTTCATCAGCTAAATGAAGTTTTTGCAGGATACTTAATAATTACTATGTTTTAATATTTGATCTTTCACTACAAAATTTCTTCTTTTTTTTTTGGCATTTTTCCTCCTGTTTCTTTCCTTCTTCCTTACAGCTCTATATTAAGAAATATTACTTCTCTAGACTGTAATATATTAGGAAATCTTATTTTTCAGTCCTGCACAAAGGTTCAGTGTATAAAAGTATTTGCTACCCAGTGATGCAAATCTGAGGACCAAAATTTGATCTCTGAGATCCAGGTGAGGGGGGATGAAGAGAACTTCACAAAATTGTCCTCTCACCTCCACTGTTTGCCATGGCTCACATGCCCCCCACCCCCAACAGACCAGAAATAAAATGTCTAAAAAGAATATTATTTTAAAATTAGAAAAAAAGCTGGGAGCTGGTGAGATGGCTCAGCGAGGAAGAGCACTGACTGCTCTTTGGAAGGTCATGAGTTCAAATCCCAGCAACCACATGGTGGCTCACAATCACCTGTAATAAGATGCACCTCTCCTGGTGTGTCTGAAGACAGCTACAGTGTACTTACATATAATAAATAAATAAAATCTTTAAAATTAGAAAAAAGTTGATAATGCAATATAAAGGGATCAAAAGATATCAGCAAGGAGTTCAGAGAAGTGAAGTTCACATATTTAATAATAATAATAATAATAATAATAATAATAATAATAAATGACCTGGGGCCGGAGAGATGTCTTGGGGGTTAAGAGCACTTAACTT
>JADRCD010212154.1:0-50069 GCA_019843815.1 Montemys delectorum | reverse complement strand
TTTTTTGAGAAAGGGTTTCTCCACGAAGCCCTGGCTGTCCTGGAACTCACTCTGGAGACCAGGCTGGCCTCAGAAAGTGCTGGGATTAAAGACGTGTACCATCACCGCCGGGCTAATGCCAATAGTTGAGGCTGAGGCAGGAGGATCTCAAATTTGAGGCTAGCCTTAGGTTCATAGTGAAACCATTTCTGAGAAACAAAGTCAAGGGCTGAGTAGTGGGTCAGTAGAAAAGGGTTTGTCTGGCATGCTTAAGGCCTTGGGTTCTATCTCAACTCACAAAATAAAAGTCAACTGTTTAAGTGGATTAGACCCATATCTTCACTTTCCTAAGGTCTTACCCTATCAGTTAATCTGGAATTCCAGTATTGTCACTTTGACGTGCTTTGTACAATGCACAAGAATATACCTGAATAGTTTTGAGATGTATCTTGGTTTAGCAGGTCTCATTCTGAGAACACTCACTAAATAAAGGTAATACTTTTCTGTGTGTTGTTTCAGTGTGGCCAGAGAAACTTTTTTTTTTTTTTTAAAGATGTTTCTAAAGTCTGAGGTTTCTGTCGCTTTGAGCTGTTGTTAACAGGAAATAGCATCTAGCAGTGTCCATTGATTCTTGGGTACTGAGTATCCGATAATCATAATAAAGACCATCTTTTAATCAGTTGATGGATACTTGGATTGTTTCATTTTTCTGTCTGAGTAATGCTGTCAGTTTTTATACATGAGGTGTTTTGGTTTTGTATAAATTGTGCTTCTTTCTCTTTTAGATGTATACATGTAAGGATAGAACCATGGGTTTTTGGTTTTTTGGTTTTTTTTTTGTTTGTTTGTTTGTTTGTTTGTTTCTTTGTTTGGTTAGTTTTTCGAGACAGAGTTTCTCTGTGTAGCCCTGGCTGTCCTGGAACTCACTCTGTAGACCAGGCTGGCTTCAAACTCATAAATCCACCTGCCTCTGCCTCCCAAGTGCTGAGATTAAAGTGCGCCACCACTGCCTGGCAGAACCGTGGGTTTTGTAGTACTGGTGTTTTAAGTAGTTTCCAGGGAACTGCCAGTTGTCCAAAAAAGTGTTATGTGGCTAAGATTGGCTTTGAACTCCTTAATATAACTCAGGGTAGTCTCAAACTCGCTATCTTACTATGGTTTTCTGGATGCTAGAATTTGTGGTTTGTGCATCACACCCAGCTAGTAGTTGTGTTGTTGGTGGATATTGTCTCTCAGTCTTGTCATGTGACACACTAGTTACTGTGTGCCTTGAGTACATGCCTAAATGCATGGTGTGGTCAAGATAGATGTTGAACTTTGTGTTTTATTTTCTGTGTGCTTTTGCTCGTTTTCCTCTTTTATTTTTTTGTGCACATATGTGTGTGCTTATTCAGGTTTTGTTTTGTTTTCCCCGAGACAGGGTTTCTCTGTGTAGCCCTGGCTGTCCTGGAACTCAGTCTGTAGAACAGGCTGGCCTCGAACCCAGAAATCCACCTGCCTCTGCCTCCCAAGTGCTGGGATGCTTATTCAGTTTTTTATTTTGTAGACATTTGTGTCATAAGAATTGTATTTATTGAGGGTACAGAACAGGCACTTTTAAGAGAGTAGTGTTGTCATAAGCATTTTAAATGTAAGATGAGCAAGTTTCTCAGCAAGGGTCAGCAGGGAGGCTGTTGTAAAATGACCAAGTATTTTCAAAACAATTGTTAGCAGTTTGACTTGCCAAGTTTTTTGGGTTTTTTTGTCTTTGTTTCTCTGTGTAGCCCTGGCTATCCTGGAACTCACTTTGTAGACCAGGCTGGCCTCAAACTCAGAAATCCGCCTGCCTCTGCCTCCCAAGTGCTAGGATTAAAGGTGTGCGCCACCACCGCCCAGTCGACTTGCCAAGTTTTAAAATGTTTATTTACATTTTCTCTATCAATAGATTAACAGATTTCATTTTGATGGATATGAAATGTCATTGTGACTTTAATTACAATGATCTTGAGCACTACATCTTTGTGGGTAAAGTTTGGTGGCCCTTCTGTATGTCACTTAGAATATCTTTTGATTGTCAGAATTTTTTTTTAAGACTTATTTTATTTATTTATTATATGTAAGTACACTGTAGCTGTCTTCAGACACACCAGAAGAGGGTGTCAGATCCCATTATGAGATGGTTTTGAGCCACCATGTGGTTGCTGGGATTTGAACTCAGGACCTTCGGAAGAGCAGTCAGTGCTCTTAACTGCTGAGCCATCTCTCCAGCCCAGAATTTTTTTTTTAAAGATTTAATTATTAAAAATAGGTACACTGTAACTGTCTTCAGACAACGGATCAGTGGGCATCAGATCTCATTATGGGTGGTTGTGAGCCACCATGTGGTTGCTGGGATTTGAGCTCATGACCTTCAGAAGAGCAGTCAGTGCTCTTGCCACTGAGCCATCTCACCAGCTCGTCAGAGGATATTTTTAATGTATGTGAATTTGTTAACTTCTCCTTTGTGTTTGGCAAGAGCGCTGCTCTGATGCCAGCTATATTTTTTGTTGAAAAAGTTATAAGGGGCAAGTTATAAAAGTGCTTTTTATAAACATTTATAAAAAGTTATAAAGGTGCTTTTACCATCTAGCCCAGTGACCTGAGTTTGATTCTAGAACCCACTTAGTAGGAGAGAATTGACACCCAAAATGTTGTTCCCAGACCTCTTCAGGTATGCAGCATATGTATCCCCCTCACCAAATAAATCTTATTGAAAAAGGTCTAAGTTTTGCTTTTCCAGTTTGTGCCAATTTGAGGTATAGGTGAAGGGGTCACACAGATTTTAAGTAGGCTGGTGTTGTTGTTGTTGTTGTTGTTGTTGTTGTAGCTAATGAGCTTGTTTGGTTATAAACCCAAGGTCCAGGTCCTGTACTCTTTTTGTGTTCAAGATCCTCGTGAGGTTGGAATACAACTCTGAGCTCTACATCTTAATGTAGACTGTCAGTAATTGCTTCTTGGTATGGGTACAGCTTCATTCTTTAAGCATGTGCATGGATATTCAGTGAAAGTTGGCACTTAACTGGGAAAATTGCTACTAGTGCATTGCTTGCCAATAAACAGTTACCACAGCTTGGCTCAGTAAATCTCCTTGTGGGGCACTGTTGGCTTGCAGGTACAAGGACTTATTCCCCAGTCTTATAGTTTGTGTCACAGCTATGCAGTCTAGAAGGGGAAATGCAACACTGCCTTCTGGGAAACTAGGGAGATAAATCACTAAAGCATTTGATTTGCAATTGTGGAAACTGAGAACTCATGTAAATTTTTTTAAAAAGTCTAGATGAGGTGACATTTACATGTAATTTTAGTATTGGGGAGGTGGTGACAGATGGACTCTATGGAACTTGCTGGACAGTCAGCTTAGCTCACTTGGCAAGCCCCCCACGCACACACACTCACACACACACACACACTCTTCACACGCAACACACACTCACACACACACTCTTCACACGCGTGCGTGCGCGCGCGCGCACACACACACACACACACACACACGCATTCTGACAGAGAGTATAAATATATGAATGAGACTCTGGCTACCGTTTCCTGTATTCCTGCTTGGGTCACAAAGCTGTGTTCAAGGCCTACTTATTCCCCACTTATAATTGTGACAAGAAGCCGGACAGCATTGAGCTGAGCTAAGCCTTCTGGTACAAAAATGGTTGTTTAGAGACTGTCAAGGGCCACGTGTGTCTAAACACACTCTGTCTTCCTGTGGGCAAACAGACAGCAGGGGATCTGGTGGCTTTTGGCATTTGTGCTACAACATGTCTTCTCTGAATGATTTGTGAAGAGATAGAATTGATTGGAATTGTTTGGTAGGTTTAAAGATGCAGACAGTGAAAATATCTTTAAGTGTTTCTCTGGAGGAAGGTAGGGAGGGCCCCACCTACCCCCTTTTTGGTTTTTCAAGACAGTTTCTCTGTGTAACAGCCCTGGCTGTCCTGGAATTTGATTTGTAGACTAGGCTGGCCTCGAGCTCAAGGGGATGCACCTGCCTCTGTCTTCCTACTGTTGATATTAAAGGCATGTGCCACCACTGCCTGCCCAGTGGACATTTCTTTTTAAGTTGTACTCTTAAGTATTCAGATGTCAGAATGAGGACATCAGACATTCAGAGGTCATTGAATCTCTCTGCCTGGCTTGCTAAGGGGTCTCTTGTGCAGGGAGTGTTTGTTTTGGAGGACAGAGTCCTGTTATATTGCCCAGGTTGGCCTTAAAAATGATTGCTCTGCCTCAGCCTATGAATAGTGAGAACTATAGGTACCTGCCACTATGCCTGGCCGTATTGCATGTTGATCAGGGATTTTGTCCTGTGTCTTTTACATGGAATATAATAATTAGCCATCAGATGCTTATTGACCGCTTTCTTCACTCTTATGACCATACTTGGAAAACTGGAAACATCCAGATAATAGTTGGGGAGTAGTTAAGTAAGACTGGCCTATAGTAATGGGAAAGCAGCTGTCTGTTCACACCATAGTTAAAGGTGACAACTAAGGTGTGGGTGGGTACAGTTGTTACCCCACTTACCCCACTCCTCCCGAGACAGGGTTTCTCTCTCTCTGGCTGTCTTAGAACTCACTCTGTAGACCAGGCTGGACTGGAACTCAGAGATCCCCATGCCTCTGCCTCTCAAGTACTGGGATTAAAGGCGTGGGCGGTCACCACCACTTGGCATGGGTACAGTTCTGAATCTGAATACTACAATGGCTTACCGTGGACATATAGAAATAGGTGCTATATGCCAAGCGGCCTTTTCATTAGCTTTTTTCACTTTGAACATGAAGATGTTCTGTAAGGGGCCATTGCCTCTGCCTAGAAATTTTCATAATTTTCCTGTTTCCAAAGACAGGTGTTGTTGGAATTTTCAACCCCAATACGCCCATATAAAAAACACAATCCAGTTGTTATAAGCTATATATCCAGATTGGGCAGATCTTAACACTATACTAACTTATTCTCCAGCTATAAGACCCTTCATTACTTGGCAGTTTCTCCTGGCCACTTGGTTCTGGTCCATCATGGCTTCCTTTGTCTTCTTTCCTTCCTCTCTCGTCCTCTTCTGCCTCTCTACCTGCCCCAACTCTCAAACCTTCAGTCCCACCTTTCCCCTCTACTGCCCAATCACAGGCTTTAGCTTTTATTGACCAGTTAAAATGGGAAGAAGGTTCACATACTTTATGCAAGACCTTGGCCCAATTTTAAAGTGGTCATTAAATCTCTAGCAAAGATACTTGTGTGTCGGCCTGATGGTTTTTGTATTCTCATGTTGTTAATTCTGCTTCCTCAAGCCATGCTTCACTTTTGCTTTAGAGAAAATTCTAGCCTGAGTTGAGTAAATAAGTCTAGTTTGGAGGTTTGTTTTTATTGATGTTCCTTTAGTCTCTGGTTGAATATGTGATACATTATTTAAGTTGTAATCTTGAAAATTATTTTCTGTTTCTGAATGTGTGCATCTTTTAAAAATATTTATGTATATAAATGTTAAGGACAGGTATTCTTGTTTCTACATATGTATATATGTAAATGCCTGGTGCTCTCAGATCAGAAATGGACACTGGGTCCTTTGAAATTGTAGCTTGTTACCAGCCACCATATCAGTATTGGTAACTGAGCCTAGGTCCTGTATAAGAACAAGAAGTACTCTTAACCACTGAACCATCTCTCCAGTCCTCATGTGTACATCTTTTAGTCTATAGGTAATAACTTCTCTTTCCCACATTTGAGTGTGTTTGTTTTGTGTTTGAGACAGGGTCTTAGGTATTCTAGGCTGGCCTCAATTTTACTATGTAGATGATCTGGAACTTGTTTCATCTGCCTAGATATTGAAATTTTATCACGCCCAGGGTGTGTATGTGTATATGTGTAGAAAAATGGGGTTATATTTATGTTAGACAAGTTCTCTATCTACTGAGTTCCATTGCTAGTCCTACAAACTTTTTTCTAAAATATTAATTTATTTTTATTTTCTGTGTATGAACGTCTTGCCTTCATGTCTGTATGTGCATTTTGCATGCTTGGTGGCAGAGGAGGCCAGAAGTGGGCTTTGGATCCCCTGGAACTGGAGCTGTTTGACATGAATTCTAGGAATTGAACTCAGGTCCTCTGGAAGAACAACCAGTACTCTTAACTACTGAGCCATCTCTCCATCTCCCAACTTTTTTCTTCTTTTGAAACAGATTCTCTTTGTTATGTAACCCTGGCTGTTTTGGGACTCACAATATAGACCATGTTGGCCTGGAACTCAAAAAAATATGCCTGACTCTATCTCTTGATTGCTAAGATTCCTGCATTTTTTAAAATTTTATTTTCATGAATATGGGTGTTTTGCCTGCCCGCATCTCTGCACAATGATTATGCAGAACCTTAGGAGGTCAGAAGAGAGTTCAGATATCCTCAGACTAGAATTATAGATAGTTGTGAGTGCACCATGTTGGTGCTGAGACTCAAGTACAGGTTCTCTGGAAAAGCAGCCAGTTCTCCTAACCAGAGACAATCTCTTCAGCTCCAGCAAGTGTTTTGTTTTGTTTTGTTTTGTTTTTTCCGAGACAGGGTTTCTCTGTATAGCTCTGGCTGTCCTGGAACTCACTCTGTAGACCAGGCTGGCCTTGAACTCAGAGATCCACCTGCCTCTGCCTCCCAAGTGCTGGGATCAAAGGCGTGCGCCACCACCGCCCGGCTATACTCCAGCTCTTATATGGGAAGGAGGAAGCATGAACATTACATCCCAGAATCTACTCAAGTTGTTACCAAAAAAAAAAAAAAAAAAAAAAAAAAAAAAAGCTGCCTCTCCGTGACCCGGAAGTTGTACGGCTACGCGACTTTCCTTCCCACAATCCTTGGCACCCTTCCTTTCCAACTTGGGCCCAGCAGAATGTTTCCCGCAAAGAAGGGTGGCAAGAAGAAGAAAGGCCGTTCTGCCATCAACGAGGTGGTGACCCGGGAATACACCATCAACATTCACAAGTGCATCCATGGCGTGGGCTTCAAGAAGCGTGCTCCTCGGGCACTCAAAGAAATTCGGAAATTTGCCATGAAGGAAATGGGGACACCAGATGTGCGCATTGACACTACTAGGCTCAATAAAGCCGTCTGGGCCAAGGGAATAAGGAATGTTCCATATCACATCAGAGTACGTTTGTCCAGAAAACGTAATGAGGATGAGGATTCACCAAACAAGCTGTACCCGTTGGTAACTTACGTGCCTGTTACCACATTCAAAAATCTACAGACTGCCAATGTGGATGAGAACTAACCTGCTGAATGTCAAATAAAGTTGCAGAACTGCAAAAAAAAAAAAAAAAAAAGACCATGGAAATATGTCACTGTTCCATGCATCTCTCAACATGAGTTCTTTTTGACAGTTCTGCCTGAGGTAGGAGAATTATAAAATAAATTGTAATTGTGTGAGTGAGCTCTGGGTGGGAGTAGTAGCTGACATTGGATACCCAAGATCTTGCCCATATGCCCTTTCATCCGGAGTTCTTGTCAAGAAACTGCAATTGATTACTATTCTGACTAGGGACCTTTATTACCAAAAAGGAATTGGGTGGCTTTTGTGGATATGGTAGAACTTGGGAGCTGAAATGGCTCAGGTGTTGAGAGCATTCGTTTCTCATGATCCATGTTCAATTTCCAAAATGCACATGGCAGCCTAAAACTTTCTATTACTCCAGTTTCAGGAGACCAATACTCCAGGCATAAAGCAGTCAAACACTCACCTACATAAAGTAAAAATAAAATTAATGAAAAGAGTTGTTGACTTTCTATAGAAGTGTCAGAAGTTGAGCTAAAGAGATGGCTCAGTGATTAAGAATGCTTGCTGCTTTTACACAGGACCCAGGTTTGGTTCCCAGTACCTACAAGGCAGTTCATAACCACTTGTAACTAATGGCTCAGGGGATCTGACCCCTCTTTTGATCTTCATTGGTACCAGGCACACACACGGTACACACACATGCGAGCAGAACACTCATAAAGTAAAAGATTAGAAGAAGACATGCTAGATCTTTAGTGAGCATTAGGCTGAGTTAGAAATTTTTTTGTTTTTAAAAATGTGGGGGAGGATGCTGTATCCACTCATTGCATAGTGATCATCTTACTTAGAGAATGACATAGTTATTCTATCTTAAGACAAATGATTGGTCTCAAATAGCACTTGATCAGAAGGGGCCTCTTCTGTTGAATGGGAGGGCCATACCTATCTCTATGAAGTAGATGTCTGACATTCAGGCTAACAAGTCACCAACCATATCAAGTGTTTTTGTTCCTCAGATTTTCATTTCTGCAAGTACCATGGTATTTCTGTAACTGGGAAATGACTCAACAGAAAGTAGAAACAGAATACTTTAAAGGGTATAGACAGAGAGACATCAGGATGTACCAACAATTACCCAGATGATGGGATCTTAGAAATTTTTTTTTTTATAAAGACCTATTTGGGTTTTTTTTTTTTTTTTCCTGGTTTTTTGAGACAGAGTTTCTCTGTGTAGCCGTGGCTGTCCTGGAACTCACTCTGTAGACCAGGCTGGCCTCAAACTCAGAGATCCACCTGCCTCTGCCTCCTAAGTGCTGGGATTAAAGGCGTGTACCACCACTGCCCAGCGGTTTTTTGTTTTGTTTTGTTTTGTTTTTTTGAGTATGAGTATTTTACATCTGTGTATATGTGTGTACTCCATGTATGTATGTGTGAGCCTGGTGCCTGCAGAAGTAAGTGGGTGCTGGATCCTGTTAAACAGGAGTTAGAGATAGGAGCTGTCATGTAGATGCTGGGACCCTGGTCTTCTGGAAGAGCTACCAGTGTTCTTAACCTCTGAGCCATCTGAGCTCATCTGTGTTAAATGGTGATCTCTTTATGCTGTATTTGCTTGCTTGCTTGCTTGTTGTTCGTTGGCTTTTGGGGGCAGCGTTGAGGGGAGTGACAAGATCTTATACAGCCCGGTCTGGCCTCAGCAAATTCCTTATCTTCCAGCCTCTATATCACTAGTGCTGAGATCACAGCTACATTACCAACCCCCATCTCTGTTTTTTGGTCTGTGTGTGTTGGGGTTGCTGTGCTGGAACTCGGTTGGTAGACCAGGCTAGCCTTGAACTCATAAGATATCCACCTGCCTCTGCCTCCCAAACTCTGGGATTAAAGAGGCTACCATCTCTGGGCTGTTTCTTTTCTTTGGGACTCGGGTGGCTGTTAGGTTATTTTCAATGGATAAATGATTGTCATTTTTTTCCATGGAACTGATTTCCTAGTAGTAGGATGTATATTGTGACATTCGTTTAGTTGTTAGAGAAACTGCTTTAAGTTTGTAGTTATATATCTTCTTTCCCTCACCTATCTGAAAGAAACTTTAGTGTCCTTGAGTCCTATAAGATACTGGTACTGAGGTGTTATGGTCTGCAGACACTAGACTTAGGCTGGCATCTCTGGACTGCAGTAAAATGTTGTACAGCTTTTGTAACAAGTTGGTTCTCTGAGATTGACATGCATGATCCCACCCCCCCCCAGGGTTTTTCTGTATGTAGCCCTGGCTGTCTTGGAACTGACTTTGTAGACCAGGCTGGTCTCAAAACCATAGATATTCGCCTGTGTCTGCCTCCCAAGTGCTGGAATTAAAAGTATGCACCACCATGCCTGCCATGACAGTATGATTTAACTGTATGATTTGTTCCTTGTCGGTTGTCTAAGCCTCTCTTGGAATTTATAATTATTACTAGAGTAAGAAATAAACAACAGAAGCAAAAGTATGACGTTGAATGGTTTTGGAGTTAGACATGCTAGTTTGTTTTCTGAATGGTCTTTCTGGCATGGAATCTGCTTGCCCACCTTTCTCTGTCCTTGACTGCCATGCCATTTTACCGGTGCACAGGATCCCGCAGTCCCACAGTGACTCAGCCTTCCAACAAGTTTGGATGTCGGCTGGGACCTAGAACCCTGGGCTCTGAGGGCATCAGTGGTTTTGTTTTTGAGTTAGTGCTGGCATCCAGTCATCATTTACAGTGTTTTCCCTGGGAACCTGGCAGAGAAGCCTCAAAAGTTGGCTCAGTCTGCCCTCGGAAACGCAAGCCTGCCCTAGGCTGTTAGTTGTCTCTGATATATTGAGAAGGCTTGTGAGAAATAGGAGAGAGAGAGAGAGAGAGAGAGAGTACAAGATTTCCAGGTCAGTTCTGTCTTTCTGTACCCCCCCCCCCATTCTCCTTGTTTTCTAGCCAACAAGATAGCTGTGTTCCAGTTTTGTTCAAACTGCTACTGAAGAACTCCTCCCCTCTTGTCATTCCCAAGTTTGCTTTCCATTGGACACAGCAGTGGATCTAAGAAAATCAGCTCACCAGGATGTGTCCACTCAATCACATTGGAGTTCTCTGTAGTGCGTAAGAATTCTAGAATTTTAAAAACACAGAAAAATTGTAAGCATATGTTTTGTTTAATCCCAGGTATGGGATATGCCACCTGCTCTAGTAGGGATGTGATTTTGCCAGCTGTAGATCATTTCTGAGAATGTGTGACGTTTGAAATTTTGGACTTTTCAGAGGGTATATAAATGCTAGGGCCCCTAAGAGATGTGGTATTTGGTTGGTTGTTGGTTGGTCACTATTGGTCAAGATTTGTCTAAGTAGTTGAATGCATAGGAGAAATAAGACAAAATTATATATCTGGCAGTGGCTTTGCCCCTCTTCCTACCCTTGACTTTATTCAGGGATCTCTATCCATTTTTCTAGTGTGGGGGGGGGGGTTGAAGAAAAAGGGTGGGTCTGGAGAGGTGGCTCAGTGGTTAAGAGCACGCACTGACTGATCTTCCAGAGGTCCTGAGTTCAATTCCTAGCAACCACATGGTGGCTCACAGCCATCTGTAATGGGATCTGATGCCCTCTTCTAGTCTGTTCCAGTGTGTCTGAAGACAGTGATGGTGTACTCACATATGTAAAATAAATAAAATCTTAAAAAAAAAAAAAGGAGAAAAGGGGTGGAAGAAAGAAGAAGCCACAAAGTAGCAAAAGACAGCTACAGTTCTCTAGACTTGATCCTTTCTCCAATGAATTGTATATCCATGCCTTTATTACAGTTTCAGAAATGTGGGAAAAGAGAACATTATACTTAGTCACATCCACTTATGTTTAGAGGTTATGAGGATGTGCCACATTACATTGTAAGTACTCAACAGATTTCTGGTGTGTCTGCTATGACTCCATTTCTTTATTCTTTTTGATTGTGCAGTGATTCAGAGTTTGACTTGAAGGTTAGATTTCTAAAACATAACGCTTGGTACTTACTTAGGGACCTCTTTTGGAATCTGTAAAGAGGAGCACAAGCACCAAAAACTATAAAGGTGTCTGTCTTAGATGTTGCTGGCTCTGTAGTTCCGCACATTGCTGCTTTCTGGTTTTACACTGTGTCAGGAACTGAGTCGTAAATTGAAACCCACAGTCTGTGAGGCAAGATACATACTGGGCAGGGCAAATTGTACTTCTGGGTTTGCTTGACTGTTTTCTTTTCTTTAATACCTGCTGCTAGATTACTCTTGTTGAGCATCACTTTGTTAGTTTGAAGGTAGAAATAATGATAGTAGTTTGGTTTCTTATGGTCCAGTTGACTGTTTTGGCTGGTGAAATCGAATTCTTACCATTTTCAATGTTGAAGCTATTTCTATTGGTCATTTGATATGGAACATTTTCAATGAATGAATTGATAACTTTTTTTTTTTTTTTTTAACATTGAGTAAAAGTGGATGGACCTTTGCCACTGTGATAGTACTATTCACACTAGTCCTGGAGGTTCAAAAGTTTTAGGCAAGTTTGGGCTTCATGGTAAGACCCTGTTAACAGAATAAAACAGTAGAAACAACTGTAACTGTCCATGACTGTGTCTATTAAGGATAGGCTTTTGTCAGTTAAAGTTTTGGCTGAATTTTTGTTTTGTGAAATAGCATAGCTGGTATTGACTTGCTGCTTATTGTTACCATATCTTTGATTTTTCTCCATTATTCGGCTGTGTTTACACTCTGGTATTCTGGGAACTGAGAAGTGTGCCTTCTCTGTTCTTGGACATTGTACTGTTTTTACCAAGTACCACCAAGTACAGGAATGTGGCGTCTTATTTGTGTTAGTATTGTAAAATACAGTTGATCAGGAACTGTTTTTTTTTTTTTTTTTTTGGTTTTTTGGTTTTTTGGTTTTTTGAGACAGGGTTTCTCTGTGTAGCTCTGGCTGTCCTGGAACTCACTCTGTAGACCAGGCTGGCCTCAAACTCAGAAATGCGCCTGCCTCTGCCTCCCAAGTGCTGGGATTAAAGGCATGTGCCACCACGCCCGGCCCTTTATAGATCTTATTGTTCCATGGATACCTAAACTTTGGTTTGAGGTAAAGGTATTTTTTGAGACCAGGCCTAGGCTGGTCTTAGAAAACTTCCAAGGAGCAGGAGAAGGTTGGGTTCCCGAGTATTAGGGACTACAGACACCCATCACTGTATACAGCTCAGTGTTGCCAGTAGCCTCCTTGAGAGACTGTATTAAGGTTGAAAACCACCGGCCTTCTTTAATTTTACCTTTGTGGGACAGGGTGTCTATAGTTTAGAAATCTTTCTTTATTAGGTTCTAGCTGAAACTAGACTTGGAAATGACTTTCAGTGGGGCTAGAGAATATTCATTGGTTAAGAGCATAGGCTGCTCTTCCAGAGGACCTGGATATATAATTCCTGACACCCCACATGACAGCTCAAAACTGTAACTCCAGTTCCAGGAGACCAGTGCTTTTACATAAATATACACACAGGCAAAACATCAGTATACATAAAAATAAAAATAGACCATTAAATGGCTGTGAGAGTGACTGTCAGATTGTAAGGAATGACTTCCCTACAATTCCATCTGAGTGAAATTGTACCCTACCCCAAGTATCATGGCAGTTGATGAATACCATGGCTATCTCTTGAGATGGAAGAAAGTGATGGCACTTGAATTCCTAAAATTTTTTTCAAAAGATGTGAATATTCTTTTCCCTCTGTTAGCCTACTCTACCTCATTTATTTTACTCTACATCTGTAACCCCCCATCACTTGAGGTTGAGAATGATTTGGAGGTAAATTTTTTCCCTTTTGTGGTTGGCTGAAGATAAGTCTCTACTGTTCAGTTTGTATCTGGTCTTGTTATTGGTTCCATAGTTTATAAAGTGAAAAAAGATCAAATTTTGGAGTGAAAAATGAGAGTAAACTGGGTGAGATCAATTTATGCATAGTGGCTTTTTTTTTTTTTTTGGCTTGCCTTCCTAATTAAAGATAGAATGTACTAGTGAGATAAGTTCTGACTTTGGTTAGCTAACTTTCTAATTAAAGATAGAACATACTGGTGGATAAAAATTCTGACTGGTAGTTCAGTGCCTCTCATTCAGCAGTGCTTAGTTGAAGTGTTTATTGAGGAGGATACCACTTTCCCCAGAAGGAATTGCGTATATCTGAAAAGGTAGCAGAATAAGCCTCTAGGTTCAGTAACTGTACCCGCTTGAGAAGTTGGGGTTCAGGACCACACTTCATTCTTGGCATAGGTATCAGTAGGTAAAATAGCAAAGCATGTGCAACCAACCACCAAAGTTGTAATATAGGTTTGACTTAATGAATTGTCTTATGCAAAGTACTAGATTGACTACTCTTTCTTTAGCTTTATAGATGGTAGTGTAGCTGTTGAAGACTGGAAGCTGTAGCTAAGATTTCATAGTCTTATCATAAAACTGGCAAATCAGCTTTAGAGTAATTAGCACACGAATGGGATGTTCTAGTGAGGAAAGTTTCTTCTCTTTAGTGGACTGTGTTGTGTCATTTCCACTTATTGTATTCTATGGAGGGAATGAGAAAAGACAGGAAAAAGAAATTTAAAAAAAGAAACCGCCCACCCTCGAAAAAAAAGAAAAAAGAAAAGATAGGAACCACAGAGCCTCAGCTGTGAAAGTCCCATTTCACCTCACCTGGCTCTCTAATCCCTTTGCTCCTTCTCTTCCTTCCTTTTTTCTTAACATCTAATTTTATTCTTAATGGTCTGTCTGTCTGAGGCCCTGAGGACAAATGTTTTGAAATCAGATCTTAAACCCTGCAGAGCAACAAAATATGTAACTATTTGTTGAGTGGGTGAGAAATCCAGCAATACATATTTCAAATGACAGAAATGAGGTGACTGAAGTCATGCTCAGGCTGACTGTTGCTTCATGATCACCGTTATTAACAAGAGTTACTTTGCAGTCTGTTCTTTACCTTTCAAACAACTTTTTTTGTAAGAGAGAGGCAATCAACTCAGAAGCAGTCCTTATAAATATTTGTTAGTGAGCAGGTAGCTATAAACAGTAAAGGGCTAGAGGAGCAGTTTGCATCCTTACTGTAACTCATTGATGGGGGTTTTGTGGTATTCATTGTGTCATGGTGCTTATTTTTATCTAGGTCCTGCCGTAGTAATCACATTGTTTTACTTCTGTAACTCAGGATTTCTTCCCTTCTTTTGGCGGTACTGGGAATGGAACCCTCAAATTCAGAAGTCAGCCAGCCTCTTGAGTGCTGGGATTAAAGGTGTGAGTGTGCCACCATCACCTGGCCCAAGAACACTTTTTTTTTGGGGGGGGGGGTTGAGACAGGGTTTCTCTGTGTAGCCCTGGATGTCCTGGAACTCACTATGTAGACCAGGCTGGCCTCGAACTCAGAAACCCGCCTGCCTCTGCCTCCCAAGTGCTGGGATTAAAGACCGCGCCACCACCGCCCGGCTCCAAGAACACTTTTTAAAACCTCACATTAGTCTTTGACTTGAAATGAAGTCTCCAGTAGATGTATCTCTAACAGTACCCTGTAAAGAAAATGAGCCAGCTCCAGGATGTAACTCGTGTGTGAGGTGTTGGACGTTACATTAAAAAAAAAAAAAAAAAAAGTCTTAAAGTGAAAAAGGAACAATAGAAAACATGAAAAGTGTTGTATTGGAGAGGGAAGGAGGTGCATGGGTGATGTGAATTCAGGCTCTCTAGGATAGAACTAGAACCTGGAGGCACAGAATATGGTAGCCTGTCCAATTTGCCTGTCCATGGTTTGGCGTTCTGTGTTAAAATGATGGAAATCTCTCAGGCTTAGGACATTTATTCGGTTTGTTCTTGCACCACTTTTTATCACTAAAAGAGTGTAAGCTTAGACTGGATTTAATAAGGTTTTTCTTTTTCAACACCCATAGTATGTTTCTTCACCTGAAAGTCTAATGCATTTTGATGCCATTTCTATGGCAACTAGTGAACTCCAAGGGAGCAGATTCTATTTTTGTGTCTATCTTGATAACAGGATTAGTTGAAGGCACATCTAAAATTCTGTTGTCAGTGCTGCTCTTTGAAGAGAATCCAGTATAAATTTTTAAAAATTATTTTTCTCATGACCACTCTGCCAGAGGTCCTGAGTTCAATTCCTAGCAAACTACATGGTGGCTCACAAACATCTGTAATGAGATCTCATGCCCTCTTCTAGTCTGAAGACAGTGACAGTGTACTCATAAAAGAAAAATCCTCTGGAAAAAAAGATTTTCCTTCAGTCTCAGCTATGTGTGGAAGTCTGTTATGTACCACTCTTTAATATTTTTAGAGTCGTTTCTGCTTCTCCCTTTACATAACATATACTCTTGCACTTTTGGAGAACAAACTTATTTTCCCCCTTATTGTTGTTAATTTAGTTAGACTACTTGTCTAATTAAGTTAATAATAGCCTAAGACCATATAGTCCCTCTCTGCCACTTCTAACTTGTGCTATGTTGCCTTTGGTTTTGATGTATGAGAATCTAATCCTTTTAGGCTCTTGAATTATTTTTGAGTCTTATCCCAATCTTTTTGTTTGTTTTTGTTTTTGTTTTTTCAAGACAGGGTTTCTCTCTGTAGCCCTGGCTGTCCTGGAACTCACTCTGTATAGACCATGCTGGCCTCGGAACTCAGAAATCCACCTGCCTCTGCCTCCCAAGTGCTGGGATTAAAGGCGTGCGCCAACTCTGCCCGGCTTAGGTGTGTAATATTAAGTGCCCCCTCCCCTTTAAAAACCATGTGTTGATTTTTATTACGTAAAAAAGATGCATATTTATTTTGCTTTCTGACTCTGTGCTAGTTCCTTCTACACTTTCACAACAATTTTCTGCTCCTCAATAAGGAAAGCCCACTTGCTCCTGTCAAGGACACACTTGGCACACATGGAACCACCATAGGCCCTGCTGACATGCTTCTTTGTCTTAGACAATCTCATAAGGACTTTGGGTCTCACAGCACGAACCTCTTGCAGTCTGCCTGGGCACACGCCACATTCGGATTTAGGTGCTTTCCCAACCTTCTTGCTGTAAAGGTAAACAATCCTGGTGCCAGGGGTTTGAGACAGCCTAGTTTGTTAGAGGCTGTATTGTAGGAAAGCCTATGACAGTATGTCAAATGCTGGACCATCCTGAGTGCCTCTAAGCACTGTCAGTGGAAGAGCATTAAATGTCTTTTAAAATTATTTTTTGGGTTTGCAGAAGAATGCAGTGCTTACGTGAAAGTCATAAGTGAACTTTTGGGAGTTAATTCTTCTCCTGTGGGTTATAGGAAATCAATCAAACACAGGTTGTCAGCCTTGTACAGTAAAAACGCTTTTACCCACCGAGCTATCTCACTTTCCCCAACTCTGCCTCTTGTTGTTTCTGAAGACCTGGCTGTCCTTAAAACTTGGCCTAGCCAATAATTCATATTATAAGAAGTGATCATACATTGAAAAATTTGGGTGTAGGATGTTTAGCAAGCAAATTAACTTTAATCTCCCTTTTTATGTTATTTTGCCACATGACTTACCACATTTCTGTTGCATATACATAGATACACTGTCATTGATGCAATTTCCATTTGGGGGCACTCCACCACACCCTTACTTTATTTTCTATATGATGCTGAAGTCTCTGGACCTTTGTCTTTTGGTGAATTCTTGGCTGGTATTTCATTTGTCCTGATGAGCTCTCAGGCTGTGAATACCCAGTCTCTGCCTGGCATAGCACTGTGTTGACTCCATCAGGTGTTAAACTCATGGAAGTCAGCAATTCTTCTAAGTCTCTTACCTCATGGCAGAAAGGGCAGGTTACTTTGATTAGAATGCCTCCCTGCCCTCAAGCATCCAGGGAGCTGGAAATCTGGGAAAACTGTAGTATGTGGATTCTTTTTTCTCTCTGCATCTTTTTCATACCAAGATGGTTTGAGTATGCTTGGCCCTTGGGAGGTGGCACTGTTAGGAGGTGTGGCCTTGTAAGAGGAAGTGCATCAATTTGGGGGTTGACTTTGAAGCTTCACCTAGTAGGGAAGAGTCAGTTTCTCCTGGCTGCACTTAGATCAACATGCAGAACTCTCAGTTCTTCTCTAGCACCACGTCTGCCTGTATGCTGCCTTGCTTCCTGCCATGATGTTAATGGATTGAGCCTCTAAAAATGCAAGCCATCGTCAATTAAATATTGTTCCTTATACAAGTTACCTTGATGTCTCTTCACAGCAATGGAAGCCCTAAGACAGTGGGCTTCATTTTAATAAGTAGGTTATTTCTTCTGTTGTTTTACTGGCTATTTAAGATCTTTTAACTTTTTTTTTCTTTTTTCTATACTGGAAACTATCAGCCAGGAGATGGGAAACAAAATCAAATAGAGAGTAAAAATGAAACAAAGGTAGTTTTCTATTTCTTTTTCTCCTCTGGAGTATGCATAGGCTCCTATGTGTTTCATTCTTTTTCCCCATCTGTCCATCCATCCATCTATCCACTTTACATCCTAATCACAGCCCCCTCCTCACCTTCCAGTGTTCCCTTTCATGTTGACCCCTTCCCCCTCTCCATCACCTCTGAGAAGGGAGGGACGTCCTCTACTGCTAACTTGGCACCTCAAGATACTGCAGGACTAGATACATTCTCTCTCACTGACGCCAGGCAAGACAGCCCAGTTAGGAGAACAGGTCCACAGGCAGGCAGCAGAGTCAGGGTAAGCTGTATGAAGATTAAGCTGCACATCTGTAATGCATATATGGGGGGTGTCTAGGTGTAGCCTCTTTGGTTGGTGATTCACTCTGGGAGCCCCCAAAAGTCCAGGTTAGTTGACTCTGTTGGTCTTTTGGTGGATTCCCCGCTAGGTTCCTCAGCTCATCTCTCGATTCTTCCAATAAGCCCCAACTCTTCACAAGACTTCCCAAATTGGTCTAATGTTTGGCTATGGGTCTCTGTATCAGTTTCAGTCAGCTGCTGGGTGGAATCTCTCAGGATAGTTAGCTAGGCTCCTGTCTATAAACATAACAGTATCATTAATAGTGTCAGGGATTGATTCTTGCCCATGGGATGGGTCCCAAGTTGGGCCCAGTCATGGGTTGGCCATTTCCTCTGTTTGCCCCATCTTTGTTCCTGTACTTCTTGTAGGCAGGACAAATTTTGGTTGGAAGGTTTTGTGGGTGGGTTGGTGTTCTTATCCCTCCACTGGGAGTCATGCCTGGCTACAGGAGGTGGCCACTTCAGGCTCCATATACTTCATTACTAGGAGTCACCCTTAGACAGACTATCGGGAGCCCCCCTCAGCCTGTTTCCCTTTACTTTACCGGCCCTTTATGAACGTTAGTTCCATTCGTTTCTTTTCTTTGCCCCCCTCCAAGTTGTCAATACAGAAGCAACAAGAAGTTCCGTGGAGGGTTCATCTGGGGTTCATATGTGTGATAGTCTGTACCTAATTGTTTTGGTCTGAAAGCTCCCTATCAACAAATGTTAGTTTCCTCTTCTTAGTTTTTAGTTTTTTGGGGGAGGGGGTAAGAGGTGGTTAGAGTAGGAGTTAGTGTATCCCAAGTAGGCCTTAAACTATGTGATCAAGAATTTCTGACTCTCTTGATTCTACCCACCCCTGTCTTGGGGTTATAGGTAGAGACATATGCTAACATGTCAGATGGTGTGACTCTGGCACCTGATCTATGTTTCTAGCCTAACTCTTCTTAATTAGATCCAGAAGACAAATAGTCTGCGGAGGAGTACATTTAGGCTTCATTACAGATTCTGAGTCTAAGATGCCAACCACCTGGGTGCTCCTGAGGTTCCTCTAGATACCTAGACAGTCTAGGGCGGGGCTGGTTATCATTGCCCCCCACAGGGACAGGAGGAGGGAGGATGATTAGGAAAGCCCCAAGAGAAAAGGAGACATGGCTTACCTTGAATTTTTTTTTTTCCTGTACCACTTTCATCTTCTCTTACTAGTGTTAAATTGGGATACTTGATTTTTGTGGGTTACTTTGTGGAAAGTATGTAGAATTAGTGGCAAGTAGCAACATTTCTCACAGAATCATAGCTCTTAGTAAAGTGATTTTTTTATGTGTTTGTCTTTGTTTTTCTGCTTTTAACTGTTGTCATTTAAAATGATGTAGGGTTCCAATCCCTATTCACACAGGAAGTTACCAGTTTAAGTCCAAGCACCCCCTCCAGCTGACTTGGTTAGATTGTCTGCACAGTAAAAAGGCATTGGCTGAGGACTCCCTGGGAGTCCATGAAGGTGCCTGACTGGATGACTTCTTTAGGTGAGTAGTGTATGGAAGCCAAGAGTGCCCTTGACCTGTATGCTTAGGCACGTCATTGATGCGAAAGGCATCTATGGAGGTATAGAACTGGCCTGTAGCCTCTGGTTTGGGTTGGATGTGAACATCTCATTCTAGACACCGTCAGCTGTCGCTGACTGGGAGCTTCTGGCTTTGAGTTACTGTTTACTTCCTCCTTTGTAAACCGAGACCTGTAGTCTTTGTGAGTCTGACATTGATTTTGTGTTACTTCCTGTGTTCATTTTACTTCCCTCTCCACTCCATCCTATATAGTTGGAGTTCATGATGAGATGTAAGGCAAGGAGAGAAGAGAGATTACCTTTCTTGGAGCCACTTAAGAGGGACGGGAGGATAAACTGGTCAGGGTTCAGTTCCCATCACCCACATTATGATTCACAGTCCATTATAGCTCTAGTTCCAGAGGATCTGATGCTCTTTTTGGGCCTTTGAAGGCACCAGGCACACACGTGATACACATACTTAGATGCAGACAAAAACTTTAAAAAAAAAAAAAGTATGTATGTATGTATGTATGTGTGTATGTATGTATTATATAAGTACACTGTAGCTGTCTTTAGATAGACCAGAAGAGGTCATTGGATCTCATTACAGATGGTTGTGAGCCACCATGTGGTTGCTGGGAATTGAACTCAGGACCTCTGGAAGAGCAGACAGTACTCTTAACTGCTGAGCCCTCCCACCCTGTTTTATTAGCCAGGAGTGGTGCTGCATGTCTTTAATTCTAGGACTCAGAAGAGGGGCAGGTGGATCTCTGAATTCAAGGACAGCCTGGTCTATGAAGTGAGTTCCAGGATACCCAGGGCTATACTGAGAAATCCTGTATCAAAAAAAAAATCAAAATTTTAATATACAGTATTTTCCTCTTCCCTTCTCTTCAGAAAGTCTAGACTGGTTCTCAGGGTAATTGGAGTTTTATTCCACTGTAGCTGGGCTTACCTGTTTTCTTGTTTGTGGTTGCTTTAACATTGTGGTAACAACAGAAGAATGAATTATTTTGAAAGATTATTTGTGGTCCTTTACAGGAAAAGTTATCCCAGCAGTCTTGACCATGTCCATACCAGTGTTTGGTTTCACTTGATTTTCACTATATGTTACTTAAAGAAACATTTGAAATTCATGAATCTTTCTGCCCAGATTTAGCAGTTGTGATATGACCTGTGTATAATAGCTCATCTTTCTTGCTTGCTGCTTGTTGTCTAGCTTGCTGGTGTCCTTCACAGAGAAGAGGGAAACAGTTCAGCTTTCTCCTACTCCTAGTGCAGCTGGCCTGCCCAGTGTTTTCTGAAGGAAAAGCACTGGGACTCTAGTTGATGGGGTTGTAGCCAGACCCAGCTTGGCTTCTGGTCTTCCTGGCTGCAAGATCCTTGTTGGCTCATGTTCCTCCAGTGAGGGAGACAGAATTTGAGTGTATCTCACATTTCCCTTAGCAAAAAGGCTGGCTTATCTCCACCTTCACTCATCTGGTTCTAGGGAAGATAGAGCCTGTAGCACTGTAGAGTCTGAGGTGTAGTGGGGCCCAACTTGTTATGTGTGTGTGTGAGGGGGGGAGCTTATGTACAAACTGAGCAATAAAGGATTAAGGCTTCTAAGAGCTGCCTTGGCACACAGCCACTGGCTTGGCTCCAGGCAGTGCAGTCTGGCTCATGTTATAAGCGCTGTTCTCACCAGTTGCAAGAGCCAGTCAGATGGAAAAGTAATCCCATTTGTGCTTCCCCACTGACACAGATTGCACAATTAAACAGTGCTGTCGTCATGAATGTGAAGTAGCCACTGCTCTAGGACCAGGAGAGGAATGGGCCTTCTCATACTCTTGTTGTATAACCAGTATTTCAGCAGAGATGTTCCTAGGACAGGGTAAGATGCTGCAACTTGATTTTGATGACAAATTATATGTGTTTTAATTTTTTTCTTTTTTTCTTTTCTTTTAGATATTGTAATATGATTACATCATTTCTCCTTTGCCTTTCTCCCTCTCAACCCTCCTTGCTCTTTCACAACAATAGCCTTTAAAAATGGATTGTTTAGATGCATATATTTAATATACATACACATATATATGTATACACACACATATTCTAGTCAATATGTGTAAAGTTACTTTTATGTTTTCAGGGTTGACCATTTTGGTATTGGATAACCAACTGGTGTCCTTTTCCCTGGCGAAGATTATTTCTTCCACTCTAAGCATTTCTTAGTTACACGTAGTTCTTTTTGTGTGGGATTGAGGCTTCATGTCCTCCTCTCCTCCATCTCCATCAGCTTTTGTCTTTTGTTTTTGTTCAGCTGAGACTTTACAGGCATCACTTCTGACTTTACCAGGAGACAGTCTTAACAGCAAGAGCTCCCTTGCTCCTCTAGCTCTTAGAATCTTTTTGCCACCTCTTGCACAATGTTCCATCAGCTTAAGTGCAGGAGTGTTTTGTAGATATATTCAAGTGGGAGAGGGCTCCATAAGTCTGCATTTCAGTTGGTTGGGTTTTTTTTGTTGTTGTTGTTTTTTAAATGGTCTGTGTTGCAAAGAGAAGTTTCCTTGATGAGAAGTGAGGACTGCACTCATCTGTAGAGATAAAAAAAAAAAAGTTTAGAAGCTGGGCAGTGGTGGCACACGCCTTTAATCCCAGCACGTGGGAGGCAGAGGCAGGCGGATTTCTGAGTTCGAGGCCAGCCTGGTCTACAGAGTGAGTTCCAGGACAGCCAGGGCTACACAGAGAAACCCTGTCTCGAAAAACTAACAAACAAACGAAAAATGTAGTTAGGGATTAGGCTGTTTTAGTCTGCTTCTCCTCCCAAATCTATGACTTCACCTAGCCCTGGGTAGTTGGCTAGTTTTCTAATACCAAGCATAATTTCCCTCCTGTTGAGCATGTTTTGAGCACATTTATAGATATTGACTACTACCAAGATATGTGTGCTGTGCCTGCCAGTCATTGATATGTTTCACAGAGTCGTAGCTGGGTAGGACTATTGATTGCTTCCCTCTTTTGGAAGCTTGCATGATGCCTTTGGTACCATGAAAAGCTAGTTCTCAGTAAGGAGGCATTCAAGTCAATTCCAGTTCAGTGGCCTCTGGATCCTGTATCTGAAGTGCTTGATATCTTCAGAAATACTTAGCTTTCACTTCTAGAGCAACCCAAGGCATAGCAATAACATGCATGCATGTTGGGGAGTCTCTTAAACAACCCCAATGAACAACTCAAAAGAGTTACGTGGTGCTGGAGTTTTTGTTAGGTGGTCTTTGTCTCTAGGAGGGATATTTAAACCATGTATGTATATTTATGGATTTATAAAAATTTGTGATTCCTTATGACTTTTTCAGACATTCTTATTGTTGTCTTACTCTCCTGTATTTTCCTCTGCCCTCCCTCCTTAATTTACCCCCCCCCCCCCAACACACACACACACCAGTGGCGCTAGCCACTTTGACCAGAAGGAAACAAATTCAAGTTATGCTTGTTCAGGTCTCTTTTTATACCTCAAGCTTCAACTGTGAATTGTGCTTCAGATTTTACCTATAATGATGTCCAAGTCTTCTTGCAAACAGATGGCCAGTTACCACAAATTGTCTCAGTTCTGATTTATTGGGAGTGAAAATATTTGGAGATGGCACTACTAGAAATCTGGCTGGAGACTTAGCTCATGAGCCATGTTATATTTGGATACATCTTATACTGAGGGCAGGCTTGTTGAAGGATGAAGTATTGTGCTGTCAGTTTCTGTTTTTGTTTTGTTTTGTTTCTGTTTGAGGGTGGGGAAGTCACTGCAGTGGGGGAGGATTCTTAATTCACCGAACAATTCATTTCCCATGGTTGTCTGATATTAACAGTATTGTGGTGGGGGAGAATGAGAGTCCTGGGCCTGTCTCTTTGCTCCACAGCCTGCCTGCTCCTCCCCTGCCCACCACTTGCTCAGTTGGTCAGCATACAGCATCAGAAGGAGCAGGAGGGTGTATGTGTATGTTTATATATTCTTTGAGACAATTGTATGTTCCATGTTGGCATTGAACTCATGATTTTGCCTCAGTCTCTCTCGTTTTATGATTACAGGCATGTTCTAGGAAAAACCTGATTGTGGCAACCAAACTGGAGGACTGTCCTCTAACTTTATTGGAGGCACTCTGTCGGTCTGTCTGTCTGTCTGTCTGTCTCTCTCCAATTTAAAGGAAAGAAACTAGCATAATCCATGATACTAGCTAGATTAATGCAGTATTTTGAACTCATAGCTCAGTGATAGCTTCGCTTGGGGTTGCTTTTCACAGGCTGCTTGGCTGGTTTATCATCACCACCATCAGACTTATATGAGGTAGATGGACGTTTAGTTTCAGCTCTTGGTACCCCTTCACCATCTCTAGTGCTATGTCAAAGAGATACCAGGTGAAGGTTTTATATCGATGAAGCCCTTCCTTATCCCATTTACTCTTTTTGAACTGGGGATCAGAGTGGGAGAGGTTGCTGCTCCTTCAGCTGTGGTTTATTTATAAACCTTAGTTTGTTTCATTGGGATAGTTGGATAGACAAGTATGACTGTCTTTTAATAAGCACAGTACCTTTTCATGAGATTTCTTTTCTCAGTAAACATAATATTACTTGAATATTTATCCAGAAAGTGTTTGTAGTAAATGGGAAGCTGTCCAAAGCCAAGTGCATAGGCCTTATCTTACTGCTCTTTCTTGTGTAGCCCCAGCCTAAATAGAAGTATTGATTTGATTTTGTGCTTTATAAGCAAGGACTTACATTATCTTATCCCATCACACAACCAGCATCCCCTAAAGGTCTGCAGGGGAAAGGGCCATGCAAGTGTATGAAACATTTATTATGCCTTCTCCCTTGTGAACTCTGTAGTTCCCAGTGGATTCACCTGCTCCTGATCAGCTCTTACTTGGTGCTCTGCCTCCGGTTGTTGATAGGTTATACCTATCTTTTGTGCTAGATGCCCACTTTTTTTTTTTTTTTTTTTTTGGTGGTACTAGGATTGTATATACTAGACATGCACTCTACCACTGAGGTATATCTACCCCCTTCTTGTTTTATTTTGAGACACAGTCTGACTGAGTTGTTTATATAAGTCTTAAGTTTGACAAAATCACCTTTTTCAGTCTCCAGAGTAATTGGGATTACCCCCTCTCATCACCAAGCTCAGATAGATGGCCAGTCTTAGAAGAGATGATTACTAGGGCACTTTTAGTTGGAGAGTGGAATAGTAGCTCTTCCAGCCATCCTGACCAATTAATGCCAGTGGAGCCCAATGTTTGTAATCTGCAGCCAGGGTTACTCATTTCTAGTTTGGCTTATGTGCTGTCTGGTCTTTAACGGGACTTTTTTTCTTTCTGTTTAGAGTGCCTGGTGAAGAATGTGATGGGATCACTAGCATGTCTACGGAGAGCGGCCCTGGGACAAGATTGAGAAATCTGCCAGTAATGGGGGATGGTCTAGAAACCTCCCAAATGTCTACAACGCAGGCCCAGGCCCAACCCCAGCCAGCAAATGCAGCCAGCACCAATCCTCCACCCCCAGAGACCTCCAACCCTAATAAGCCCAAGAGGCAGACCAACCAACTGCAATATCTGCTCAGAGTGGTGCTCAAGACACTATGGAAACACCAGTTTGCGTGGCCTTTCCAGCAGCCTGTGGATGCCGTCAAGCTGAACCTCCCTGTGAGTAGCTATCTAGACAGGGCCTATCTGCCTTCCACCACCCCCAGTCTCTCCTGGTGAAGGTAGATTCTGCAGAAGGGTGGAGTTGGATTTGGAGTCATTGAACTCTGAACATACAGTGCCCTTTCAGTATATTGTTGTAGACTTGAAAAACAAACAGGAAAGAAAGAGAGGAAGCTAACTGCCTTAGACATTAACTTATTTCTTAGTTAATTGGGACCCCAGGCGAAATTGTATAGAGAAAGTTTAAAACAGGGTGAGCTGATGTCAGAGCCCCAACTAGTACTTCAAACCTATTCCTTAGCTGTGGTTGTCCATCCTGTACAGAGATCACTGCAGCAGCAATCACTTGAAACCCCACCAAAGCACTCCTAAGCTGGGAAGGACTATCTCCTAGGAAGCAAGTGCACACAGGCTCTGGGGTTTGAAGGGGACTGCTACTGTCCCCCAGGGATCTCCTCCAAAATACTTGGTCTTGTTCTTTCTTTCTTGGGGAATATCCCATTCATACCTATCCTTAGCAGATAGCTCCACAACCTGAACTACCTCACTGAACTTCAGTGAATGGTTAGGACAAGTGCTTTCATAGTTCCCTTCAAAAGCCAAGGCTTGCCGGGTGATGGTGGTGGTGGCGGTGGCGGCGGCGGCGCGGCAGTGGTGCACGCCTTTAATCCCAGCACTTGGGAGGCAGAGACAGGCGGATTTCTGAGTTCGAGGCCAGCCTGGTCTACAGAGTGAGTTCCAGGACAGCCAGGGCTACACAGAGAAACCCTGTCTCACCCCACCCCACCCCACCCCCCAAAAAAGAAGAAAATCACAGTTTTGATAACTGTCGACTACTAAATATGTGTCTTTTGATCTTGGGAGAAGAGACAAGACATCTGGGTCGTGAACTTGCTAGAAGGGGGTGTGTGTGTGAGGGTAGTGCCCACCAAGATAAGTAATACAGGCAACTGGCAGTGGGGGGCCTGCAGGTCACTCAGGAGGCTGCTTGAGATTAATGGCAATAGTCTAGAGCAGGGATATTGAACATCTGCAGGTGAAAAGGTGACTGTTCTTTTGCTGTGAAGAGACATCATGGCCAAGGCAGCTTATAAAATAAAGTATTTAATTGGGGACTTGCTTACAGTTTCAGAGTATTGGATTAGTCCATGCACATCATAGCTGGGAGTATGTTGGCAAGCAGGTATGGTGTTGGAACAGTAGCTAAGAGCTTATATCCTGAGCAGAAGAGAGAATGAAACTCCCCAGGCCTGGTGTACACTTTTGAAATCTCAAAGCCCTCTCCTAGTGACACTTTTTCTAACAAGGCCACACTTCCTTTTTTTGTTTGTTTGTTTGTTTTTTGTTATTTTTCGAGACAAGGTTTCTCTGTGTAGCTCTGGCTATCCTGGAACTCACTCTGTAGACCAGGCTGTCCTTGAACTCAGAAATCTGCCTGCCTCTGCCTCCCAAGGGCTGGGATTAAAGGCGTGGACGACCACAGCCCAGCAAGGCCACTCTTTTTAATCCTTCCTAAACAGTCTACCAACTAGGGACCAGACATTTCAGTATATGAGCCTATGGCAGCTATTCTCATTAGACTACCACAGCAATACTCTTAGGTCAAATAGAATATAAGGAATTGGGAGTGGAAGGCAGGTTTCCAAACTTTAATGAGAAGAGGGCCAAGGAGAACTCTTAATTGAAGAGGCCAAATAATCACCAGCAAACAGTAGTCCCCAGATTTTTACTTCAGAGACCACGAAATCAAAATGATGAGGGTCCCACACTATCATTCTGATAGCATGAAATAAGTTAGAAAGTCCTATTCTCAGTTGCCTTTTGGCCTTGGCGCATGGATGCAGCCTTTCCCAGAGCAAGAGACCTGCTTGTGCCGCCTCTTGTGTAGACAATCATTGCCCTTTGTTTCTGGGTGTCAGCACATCTTAAAACTCCATTGCCCACTTTAATTTTGGAACGTATTTTGATGCTCTCCTCTGTCCTTCTATCCCCAAGAACTACTTTTTAAAATGTTGTGTGCTACCCCTAATACTTCTTGCAAGGAAGAGATGTTTTAATGTCCCCAAAGAGAAGGGAGCTTATAAAGCTCCACCCCACTTGAGGACATCGTGATAATTGGCTGCTGAGAGGAAGAGGAGTCAGTTTTCTTGGGATATGTCTATTGAGACGCTGCTGATGCTCCTAACAGTCTCACCCATGCACATACAGGCATCACTAATTTGACTCAGTGGAATGTTTAAAAAGGAAAACAAGGAGGCCTAGATGAGGGGGTTGGGGGATGAGGCCAGATTTTGATCAGAATACATTGTGTATACACTAAATTATCCATTTTTGTTTTATGTAAAAAGAAAATATTTGCTTTTCCCCCACTGTGAAGACAACCTATTAGCTTGTAGATTTCCCACATCCAAATCGCATCTAGTATTTAGGAATCTGTCCTTTACCCACTTTACATTCAGTTCTTCACTGACACCATGGGAAAAATCTTTGGCTGTGGAGTTATTAAGGTATGAGAGGGTTCACATGCCCAGGCAGCCATGACTGCCCCAGTAACACTGTCCTTTGATCTCTCTGCTCCTCAGGATTACTATAAGATTATTAAAACACCCATGGATATGGGAACAATAAAGAAACGCTTGGAAAACAACTATTACTGGAATGCTCAGGAATGTATCCAGGACTTCAACACTATGTTTACAAATTGTTACATCTATAACAAGGTGAGATGTTGGGGGCAGAGGTCCAGTTTCCCTGCTTGGGAAGGAGGGGGAGTAAAATTAGGGATACTTGTCAGGAGCCTTAAGGGCAGGGTTTCTGGGATAGCTAGAGACTCCCAGAAATAGGGTGACGGGACCTGAAAGTGTGCATAGGACTGGGTGTTTCTTTTGTGGGGAGGAGGGCATTATTCTTGTTAGCCTGAAGCATCTGTCTTGAGTACCCTTGGGGTTTTTATTTTAGTTCTTGAGCATGTCTAGTAGAGAACATATGAGGACAGATGACACCAGTTGGTCCCTTGGGATGGTATACATTTTCAGGTAAAAGAGCCTGCACAACTTAGAGTTTTGCAGAGGTGTGCTCAGGCACAAACCTTAATGTGAGAGGGTACAGTGGGGCTAGTTGCAGACCCCAGCTGTTCTGTGGGTCACAGTCTCCTGGAACTGTGGACATGGCCATAAAATCCAGTGTCCTCCTGGTCTTACATATAGACCCACGGGTTACTTCCTAACCCCGTAGCCAACCCTTTCGGCTCGGCTGTGCCATGAAGCCAGATCATTTGTTTACAGTTCAGACCACAGATGTGATTAAAACCAACCCTTTCAAATAGAACGACTCTGGAGGGAGACACTATACAGAACTCAGCTTTTGACCTCTGCTCGTGTAGTGGGTAAAATTGCCCAGAAGAGATGGGTAGGTGAGTTGCTTGAAGTTTACTGTGTTTTGTAAAGCCTTAGTTCTCACCACTTAGGTGGAAATTAAAATGTACAGACTAGGCCCTCAGTTTAGAGCTGAATGGGGACAGCATGTTCTGGACATGGTGACAAAGTGGGGATCCATAAGGCAATGTGATAAGGGCTTTGTTCAAACCTCACTGAGCTGTCATTGGGGTACATTAGGGAGCACTGTTGGAACCCTAAAGAGTATTCATCACCAGAAAAAATACTGTGTAGTGTATTTCTAGTGAATTTATTTGACTTATCTGAAGAAATCCCAAAGTAAAGGAGGGCCTCCCGTTACGAAATTGAGCTGGTAGGTACATAAGGCACAAGGATAGTTTCTTGGAGCTTAAAACTGAAGGGAGATTCAGGTGGATAGGTCTTGTTAGGAATACCAAATAGCATAGCCATTATGATAGGCCCCTGGAGTCCAGATCTTGTAGAAATACCTGGTAGCATAACGATTGTGGCCCCCTGGAGTCCATATCATGGAAGGAGCCTGGGTACAATGCTCCATGTGTTGGGGCATGGGGGTGGCCTTGGTGTCCTGTCCACAGAGATGGGAAGAAGGGGCCTTCCAGCTCTACCCCACCTGTTTCCTCATCCAGCCTGGAGATGACATCGTCTTAATGGCAGAAGCTCTGGAGAAGCTCTTCTTGCAAAAAATCAATGAACTGCCTACAGAAGAAACTGAGATCATGATAGTCCAGGCAAAAGGAAGAGGACGAGGGAGGAAAGAAACAGGTAGTTGTGTTTCTCCCTCATCTTTGCCTATTTACCAAGTTTAGCGGAGTGCTGGGGATTATAGGGAGGTAGGTGGTGACAGCAAATATTTCATTTGCTATTGTTTGAACAGGGTGGGATTAGCTTTAGTATTATCTGTGCTCCCAAGAGGTCCCAGGGATCTGAGTTTCCCCTTGGCAAAAGTCACTGGGCCTTGAGTGATTGATAAACTTAGGTATAAAAGAAAGCATGGCTTTTCCAAACACTTTGGCATTTGATCCCTCACCTTTGGTACTGTAGATGTTTCTTGCTTTTCTCTCAATTTTATTATTTATTCTGTGGTGCTAAAGCTCAAATCCAGCATCACTCACATAGTTAGGCAAGTGTTTCATCATTGAGCTTCACACCCCTGGTCTTGCTTTTCATTTTAGAATAAAGACATTTTTCTGATCGAAGCTGTTGTAACTAGTTTCCCAATCTTTAAGGTTTGTTATCTGAATTCCCTTAATGCACTGTGCCAGTCATGTTTGCCTTTGGTGCTCACTCATCTGAAGCCAGTTACTCTTCCTGCTTCCCAGCTTCCAACTGTACCACTACTAACAAAACTCAAGCAGCCATCTGGCAAAGTTGCTATTAACAGGTACTATGTCCTGTACTTTACGGTTCTGAGCTGCAGAAGGGTGACAATTCTCAGGTTGTTAGTTGTTTGCTTCTTTAAAGGGATGCTTGTAGCCTGGCCTCCCACCTTGTTTTAAAGTGGCAAAGACACAGGGGACTGCTGAATCTAGAGTAGCTCTTGGAACTACCAAAGAAAGCCAGTCATTCACATGTATATTCCCACTCCTTTCTCCCCTTCCCCTCCCTTCCACCCTCTTCCTTCTTGGCCTCCCCTCTGCCTTCCTCTTTTTACCGCCCTCTCCTTCCCTCTGTTAACTCAGACTAAAAATCTTCATGTGTCTTGAGTATTGCTATTACAGATATTCACTACAGGCATACATATTAAATCACATCCCTTATCCATAGCATGCAGAGCCTACTCCTCATTTTCTGGGACTAACAGTTTTGATGATTTAACTGTGGAGCAGGCACAGGAATCTCATCTTAGAAAGAAAATTGTGAAACTCAGTAGAAACTACCACATCCCCACCCCCATACTCCCTCTTCTTCCTCATTATGGTTCCTGGACAGTGCTCTAGGACGGCCTACAGATAGAATGCTTTTTCTTTCCTGTCTCCCTCCCTCCTTCCTGAAGTAGGATTTTTTTTAATTGGCATAGCCCAGGCTGGCCCCAAAACCTTAGGAAATCCTTACACCTTGGCCTCCTCACTGCTGAGATTTCAGACTTTAAAAACTTGCTGTCACTCTTGTCTGCATGCACAGGATTTGGTAGTGCAGGATACGGTTCTTGGTCCACCTGCTCACATTTGAGCTGTAGTTATAATCCTTTGTTTTAAATTCTGATTTAGTATGCTATGTGACTATTTTGTGTTGGACGATACAGCTTCAGGCAAACAGCCTGGGTAGTCACAAATGGACACAATTGTCCACTAGTTCCCAGTGACTCTGAGAGTTGAGATCATCCTAATTTTCAGAAACCTTGCAAGGTTGGCTGCTGCCAGATCCTGCCAAAAGCACTCTGAAGGAAATGAAGACAGCTGTCTGGATTCTCCAAGGAACATTTTTCTGATCTCCATGTGCATCTCTGGTGCTAACACAGTGCATAGGTTTCCCACTCTTTAGCCTGGGCTTCCCTTCTTATCTCAGCCTCTATCTGAGTGAGGAGTTGCCAACAGGACACCTCAGGGAATGTAGCATGATGCCACTTCCCTCTCAACCTTGGGGACACAGGGATAAATTTGGTGCACAGTGATATCTGGAATATTCTGGATGGTCTTATTACTAAACAAATATAATAATATGTATGAATGTTTTGTCAGGGTCAGCCAGTGTGTGCTAGCATAGCTTTTAAATTTTCTATCCTTTTTATGATTGGTAGGAACAGCAAAGCCTGGTGTATCCACGGTACCAAACACAACTCAAGCATCAGCTTCTCCGCAGACCCAGACGCCTCAGCAGAACCCTCCTCCACCTGTGCAGGCCACAACTCACCCCTTTCCTGCTGTCACCCCAGACCTCATTGCCCAGCCTCCTGTCATGACAATGGTGCCCCCCCAGCCACTTCAGACTCCTTCACCGGTACCCCCCCAGCCACCACCCCCACCTGCTCCAGTTCCACAGCCTGTGCAGAGTCACCCACCCATCATTGCGACCACCCCACAGCCTGTGAAGGTGAGCATCCTGGGCACTGGTGGACTGCTGCCACCAGAGACGGGCTTACAGGCTTCTCTTAGTTATTTCTTCTATGGGCTGTCTGGTCAAGGCCCAGGTATTAAGCAGAAAACCTCTTCAGGAGGTTCTGTGGCCTCTAAGGCAGCAAATACTCTATTGAGTTTTGTGCTTTTCTCCTGTTGTTGGCTGGTTCTATTCCAGCTGAGGAAAACAGTGGTGTGACAGGGTCTCCGTGCAGTTATACCTTTGGGCCTGTCCTGAGTATTGGGATCCTGGTCAGGGCTTGGTTTCAGAGGTGATCCTGAAGAGCAGCTGTACCAGCCAGAGCCTCTGATTGAGACTTTTGTGCCTGTGCTCATGGCAGACAAAGAAAGGGGTGAAGAGGAAAGCAGATACCACCACCCCCACCACCATCGACCCTATTCATGAGCCACCCTCACTGGCCCCAGAGCCCAAGACCGCCAAGCTGGGTCCTCGGCGGGAGAGCAGCAGACCTGTGAAGCCCCCAAAGAAGGATGTACCGGACTCACAGCAGCACCCAGGGCCAGAGAAGAGCAGCAAGATCTCCGAGCAGCTAAAGTGCTGCAGTGGCATCCTCAAGGAGATGTTTGCCAAGAAGCATGCTGCTTATGCCTGGCCTTTCTACAAGCCTGTGGATGTGGAGGCACTGGGGCTGCACGACTACTGTGACATCATTAAACACCCCATGGACATGAGCACAATCAAGGTTAGCTACCCTGCCCCTGGGATGATGGTCAGAGACAGAATTCCTCCTAGACTAATCCAATAAAGTTCTGGGTGCCCCCTGCAGGTTCATTGTTGAAATAAATGAACACTAACCTAGTATCTTTCCTTGGTGTAAGGAGATGGAAGATGCTCTCTCAATACCCTGTCCTTCTAGGAGACTCTGGGTACTCTGGGCTCAGTGTGATGGGACAGAAAGGCTTTACTGTTTCATCTGTAGAAGACACAGCACCAACATCATTACCAAAGTATTTTATTTGAGGACTTTTATAATTTTTCTCCTCCTTCTGGAAGTACAGTAACATTACTCAAACAGGAGACAATGCTGTGTTCAACTTGTATTCTTTTCTGTGCTTTCAGTATAAGCACATACAAGATCAGAACTCTTGTTTTACTTTCTCATCAGTTCTGGTGTAATCTCTTCTGGGATTCTGTGTGTTCAGTTTCCCATTAGACATTGTACTGACCTCAGTAGGTAAGCTTGATAATAACATCATTTCCTAGCCCCAAGACTTGGCAGCTATATCTCCATATCTGTCTCATGCTGAGAATTGGGGTTCTTCTTTGTCCCCATAATCCATACTCTAGTCTGGATTAAATTGAGAGCCACTAAGAGGCCACCTTGTTTCCACAAGTAGCCATCAATACACACACACACACACACACACACACACACACACACACACACACACACACACATAAAACACATAAAACACACCATTAAAATACGAACAGAAATGTCTAACTAGGACCTGTTTTGTATTTGCAGTCTAAACTAGAGTCCCGAGAGTACAGAGATGCCCAGGAATTTGGTGCTGATGTCCGATTGATGTTCTCCAACTGCTACAAGTACAACCCTCCTGACCATGAAGTGGTAGCCATGGCTCGAAAACTCCAGGTAAGACTCCATAGTTAGGCCAGGCCTTGTATAGTCTTTGGCAGGTAGTTATTCTGTCACTTCACTTATAATAATGCAGTGGTGCTTGGAGGAAGTTTTTCTTTTTGTTTTTGTTTGTTTGTTTGTTTGTTTGTTTGTTTTTGAGATAGGGACTTTCTTCTATAGGCCTAGCTATTCTGGAACTCTTAACATAGACCAAACTGGCATCAAAACTAGCAGAGATCCCCCTGCTCAGCTCCTCTGAGCATATGTAACTCACCTAATGCATGCATACATTTCAAGTTAGGGTCATTAACCTAAATGTGAGTGGCTGGTTGTATCTGTCTGCCTGTCCCTGTCTCTCACTCCCACCCCTCACCCCCCAATCTAGCCCCTTCAGCAACCTGGAGGAGACTTTTATTTTTAAAAAAAGTACACACGTAAATTTACAGAGACCTGTAAGGTGCAAATGCTGTTAACCATTGAGCCATCTCTATAACACCCAGACCTGCCTTTTAAAGGAAACATAAGATCTTAATTCACAGCCATTTCTTCTTCAGTTCATGGGTTGCTACTGCTCTCGGGTCAGTGGTCTGCTGAGCAACCTGCTATTATGAAGCACAGGTATGTTAGTCATGGCTCTCAAAGCTTCCTTGAGTCTGCTTACATAGCAGTCTTTAGGTGTTTCCAGGGCAGAGATTTGCAAAGCTGTTGGTGACCCATTGGCCTATGTCACACAGAGGCCACTAGAACTTGGTGATTCCCTGCCTCCATACTATATTGTTAAGTTTGCTAATGTGTCACATGATGGTATCTTTTCTCCTTTCACCAGAGTTAAGACATTTTTGTCATTTGGCTTCTGTTGATGAGTTGCCTTCAGTTCAGAGAACATGTCAGATTCAAGGGTAGCTTGATAGGATTGACTGTTCTTTGTTGTTAGTGTTGACTTGGCTCTTAAAATTCAAATGCATGGTCAAACTATTGGGAATTTTTGGTTGGTTGGTTGGTTGGTTGGTTGGTTGGTTTTGTTTGTTTACATTTATTTGTATGAGTGATTTGACTGAGATATCTGGTGCTTATGGAGTCTAAAAGGAGGGTAGCAGATCTCTAGACTGGAGCTGTAAGCCTCCAGCTTCCTTAAAGGTGCTAGGGACCAAACCTGAATTTCCTGTAAGAACATGCAGTGCTGTTAACCACTTAGCTATCTCTGCAGCACCTAGAAGGTTGTGTTTGGTTTTGTTTGTTTTTTGTGTGTGTTTGTTGGTTTGGTTTTTTGGTGTTTTTTTTTTTTGTTGTTGTTGTTGTTGTTGTTGTTGTTGTTGTTTTTAAATCTTGCTTAGTTTTGTTTTTTTTCTGACTTGTACTGGGCTCTAGTATTCCCTCACCAGTGTGGTGTTATCTGTCCTTCGGCTTCATAAGAAAGGCAGCCTCTTCACCATTTATGTTTGCTTTTACTAGTTTTTATGTGGAATTTAGGCTTTTAAATTTTGCTACAATTTTTTAAAGTATATTTTATTTATTAGTTAATGTATTTGAGCTATACTCTTGTTGTCTATCTCTGGCTAGTCCTACCTCTGCATTCTGAGTGCTGGAATTAAAGATGGGCTACACCATACACAGCTGGCTGCAATTCTTAATTAAACAGGACCACTAAGTGGCAGTGTGTCTTCAGACCTCCATCTTAGGACCCCTCCTCTTGCTCATATTTTCTTGAGAACCTAGAGTGGTATTTACCCATTTAATAACTGTGCCCATTTTTGTCCCTAGTGCAGAAACTGCAAAGTTCAATTCATTTACATGCCAGCAAGGAAAAATACTATCTTGAGGAATTACTATAAAAGAAGGGAAAGAAAAATCAGTATCATGATCACCAAGCTATCTGCTGCTTCACAGCATCCAGAGATGAGCTCTTCATAGGCACTGACTTAATAACAAACTTGACTTAGATGAGACGCCTGTTCTCAAGGAGAGTCCACTTGAGGCAGGGATGGAATGTTCTTTGCATTATCTTAGCATTATTTCTTGCCAGGTAAATCTCTATTCTGGAAGGCAGTTGTCTTTGTATCAACTTTGGATTTTGTTTCCTTTTTCTACAAATTTCCTGTCAGAATGTTATAAATAGCCAGAAAGGGACACAAAGCTTTTACCTTGTTTACTTCTTTAAGAAGTATTGAGGGGGTTGAAGAAATGAGTAAGTGGTTGAGAGTGCACTCTGCATCATGAGGTTTAGAATTTGAATCTCAGAACCTACATAATAAGCCAGGCATCCTATACATGCTTATAACATCATTTTTGAGAGGAATGGAGAAAGTAACATGACTAGCCCTCGCTACCTTATTATCTAGCCAAGAATACATGTTTCAAGAGAGGCCTTTCTCAAAGAAATAGGTAAATGGTAAAAGAGGATCCCTGATGCCCTCTTCAGGTCTCTATGCATACAGGTATGCACACCTACTCTTTTCTCCATAGGCATACGCCCACATAGATACATACACACAAAAACAATTTTTTCAAAAAAGATTCATTCCTTTATTTGCTTGTTTGTTTATTATGTATACAATGTCCTGCCTGCATGTATGCCAGCCTGCAGGTCAGAAGAGGGCACCAGATCTCAGTAATAGATGATTATGAGCCACCGTGTGGTTGCTGGGAACTGAAATCAGGACCTCTTGAAGAGAAGCCAGTGCTTTCAACCTCTTGAGCCATCTCTCCAACCCTAAGGACAATTAAAAAAAAAAAAAAGATTTATGAGACCAACTTAGGTTTCTTAATTAGGCTATGCTGCAGGAATAGAATTTACCTGGAAAAATTCCATAGAAAGGGATCTACTTCCTTTCTTTCTCCCTTCATTTCAGAAGATTTGGAGTAACTGTAGCCCATGTGTTTACAGGACTTTTTTTTTAATTTATTAGCTGTACAGATGGTTGTGAGCCTTTATTATACATAAGTACACTGTAGCTGTCTTCAGATGCACCAGAAGAGGGCATCAGATCTCATGGGTAGTTGTGAGCCACCATGTGGTTGCTGGGATTTGAACTCAGGACCTTCGGAAAGAGTAGGTCTTACCCGCCTAGCTGTCTCACCAGCCTGGGTTATTCCATTCTTAAAGCAGGTCTTTAAAAACATACATCTTTCTGGGAAGCCAGCCTTATTCCTTACATGTCTATTCTGTAAAATGTTGGATTGACTGTAGAGTACCCACATGGAGGTAGGGGTGCAGATTGCCAGTTGGTTGGCTGTATGTGATTTGATTCCTAAGAGCACAGGCAGGGACTATATGCTCTGTGAGTTCTATAGCTCCATGTAAGTGTCAGCTGGTCTCAGAGTCTCTTAAAGTGTGTTCCTCTGCCTAGAATCACTGTGGCTTCTGTTCTGGTTGGCTGTACCTCACAAGGTACCCCTTCCCTAGGCCTGCCATAAGCACCCTACACCACTAGCCCACATTTCTAGAGATTCATGATCCAGATACTTGTTCAGTTAAATGGACTACTGAGTGATAGGGAGGCAGATGCAGACACATACACATGTGTACTCTACTGGGAATACTCAACTCAGAGCCCTTGCCAGTATTCTTTTCTCTATGTAGGGGGGCAGCAAAACCTCATGTCGGAGAGCTACAGACCTGGTAGGAGGTTTGGGCATATTCTCTGGGGGTCTTACTCATGGCCTAACACTTACTGAGCACCCTCAAACTAAAGTTCTCAGAAGACTAGTTTTTTACTTTGGTCACTGTTTCCTCCAGGAAATGACTGTCTTGTGACGTCAGGTGCACACACACAGAAATGTGTCTATCCTATAGTTCTCTTACTTCCTGGTGATTTGGTCTGAAGGCATTCCTGAGGCTGGGCACCCACATAAGCATGGCCTTTTCTCTCCAGGATGTGTTTGAAATGCGCTTTGCCAAGATGCCTGATGAGCCTGAAGAGCCAGTTGTTACGGTGTCCTCTCCTGCAGTGCCACCTCCCACAAAGGTGGTAGCCCCACCGTCCTCTAGTGACAGCAGCAGTGATAGTTCTTCCGACAGTGACAGTTCCACTGATGACTCCGAGGAAGAGCGAGCCCAGCGGCTGGCTGAGCTCCAGGAACAGGTGAGGGAATCTGGTTTTATGTGCAGAAGCCAGGATAGTAGTCTCTCATAGGCTTCTAAGAGATGTTCTTAACTCACCTCTTTAAAAATCTCCTTGTGGCATTTTCTCTTTCTCAATAGCATGTTAAATCCTAGAGATGTATATGCTGTGTGTTTTGAGTAGGGGTGAGGTATGGACATTTCTGTGAGAATAGGCTACAGGATCCTGGAGCTGTTTGCCTACAATAATCTTAACCTTTGAGTTAGTCACCAAGCCCTAGTGTTTCAGTATACTCTTTACCTAGCCCGTACAAACCTTCACCCCTGAAACATCACAGGACTAAGATAGCCAGGAGATTTAGCATCTGTCAGGCTATTCAACTTCTTCATAGCAGTCCTTGGAGATCAAGGAGTGGCTAAGTACCTTAGGGATCTCGTTAATTTGGCAGGTCCATGGCTGCAAGCCGGCATGTCCTCTGCTTCTACCGTACCCACAGCTTAACACTCCAGCATAAATTGTTAACATGATGCAGAGCTATCCTCCAGGGTGTAGGTAGTAAGAAGAATATTTAGTCCTGGTAGTGGGTGGGTTGGTTTGCTTTTAGGCAGGTTCCCACTATGTAACCCCGGCTGGCCAGGAACTCAAAGAGATCCACCTACTTGCTTCTGCCTCTCAAATGTGGGAAGGGGATTGATTATAGGCCTGTGCCATGCCTGGCCTGGTTGTAATTTCTTTCTCTGTCTCTTCCTCTCTCCTTTCCCCTTCCCTCTCTTTCTCCCCTCACCTCTTCCCCTTCTTTTCTCCTTTCCTCTCCCCCTTCTCTCCCATTCCCACCCTCTCCTTTTTTCCCTCCTCCCTCTCCCCCTCCCTCCCATTTGCTCCACAGCTCAAAGCTGTGCATGAGCAGCTTGCAGCCCTCTCACAGCCCCAGCAGAACAAACCAAAGAAAAAGGAAAAGGACAAGAAGGAAAAGAAAAAGGAAAAGCACAAAAAGAAAGAAGAAGTGGAGGAAAATAAAAAAAGCAAAACCAAGGAACTTCCTCCCAAAAAGACAAAGAAAAATAACAGCAGCAACAGCAATGTGAGGTCTGTGTTCCCCAGGCTTTCCATGTTTAGAGTGGTGATCCCAAACAGTCCTTGGTAGGGAGGAAGACCACCCTGTTGACTTTAGTCACCAGTCTGGGTTGGCGGCCTATCATAAGCACTTATCTATTCCTTCTCCCTCAGTTTTTTCCCCTTAATGAGCTTTGGTAACTCACTGCTTGACCAGAGAGGGTACAGTAGGCAACCATCATACAGTTACAGCTTCTGTAGCCTGCTGAAGGTTACTCAGGTCTTTCTGATTGCAAGTAGCCTTAAATCCTATTCCCTATTGGGTGTGGGAAGTCAAACAATGCCCACCCCACATGCATTCACCAAAGCACATAGATCCTGAGCGATGCATGCAGTTTTCCTCACGGGACTGATTCTTAACTGTATATATCATCCCTTCATAGCAAGAAGGAACCAGCACCCACGAAGACCAAGCCGCCTCCCACATATGAATCAGAAGAAGAGGACAAGTGTAAGCCCATGTCTTATGAGGAGAAGCGGCAGCTAAGTCTAGATATCAACAAACTTCCTGGTGAGAAGCTAGGCCGTGTAGTACACATAATTCAGTCGAGGGAACCATCACTTAAAAACTCCAACCCTGATGAGATTGAGATTGACTTTGAGACCCTGAAGCCATCTACACTACGAGAGTTGGAGCGATATGTCACCTCCTGTTTGCGGAAGAAAAGGAAACCTCAAGGTATAGTTGAGAGCTCTTGGTATAGGGGTCCTTTTCATGGAAACCCTCAGCCCTCTTCTAACTTAGCACCCTCTTCTCCTTCTCCACTCACTACCACCACCACCCAGTTATGAATTCCATGCGTTTACCATAGAAACCCCAAGAATGACACTGCAGCAGACCCTGGGTTGTCATGCCTTTATGGACCTCTTTGGTGATTGGCTGAAGCCTACCTGAATCAGCTGTTTTTTGAGCCTTGCTCTAAATAGCAGTTTTTATCTCTGGTTGTTAGTCTTCTCCAAAAATGATCTCCCACCTCTATTGAGGTGAGGCCAGGAGCAAAGGGGCGTCTGGATGTCCTATGTGTACCGACATTAATTAGTTCAGTACTGAGCCCCACTTTGCTCGCAGAGGTGATGCCCACTCTGTCCCTGCCACCAGCCTTCCAGACATGTCTTCCATCTTATATATGCCTCACATTGGCTTGTAACTTTCCCCCTTAGTACTAGAGGATTTATTTATTCAGCTTAGGATGTGTGTCAAAATGTTTTTTACATACTGCTTTCTTGGCCCATACTAACTTCTAAGTCCTTAGAACTTTGCTCTGAATCTGATGTTTGATGACATCATATGGGCTTTACTCTTGCAACTTAACAGGAAAGCTTTGAGAACCCTGGAGCTCTTTGCTTCTTTTGCTGTGCTGTGGACACAGCAGATAACCTGTATGAAGAAATGACTGCTCTGCCTGGTCTTCTAGTCTATGAGAAACCATTCAGAGGGTGTTATAAAAAAAGAGCTTGATGAGGCCTTGAACTTGGAGCACAGTGCTATGTTTCAGCTAGTGTGTAATGGGCTACCAGTGAGAACCTTGGAACTACTGAGAATCTGGGCTGGTAGTCGTTGTCAGGAGCAGTCTTTAAGCCTACCAGGTTCAGACTTCCCACTGGTCCTTCCTCTGGGTAGTTGGGCATACACTGTGGCTAGCAGTAACTGTCTGGGCTGGTATCCTTTCTCATACAGTTCTGTTATTTGGGTTGCAGCTGAAAAAGTTGATGTGATTGCTGGTTCTTCCAAGATGAAGGGCTTCTCATCCTCTGAGTCGGAGAGCACCAGCGAATCTAGCTCCTCTGACAGTGAAGACTCTGAAACAGGTTAGCTGGCTCCTGTTTAAGCATCTTATCAAACTACCCCACTCATCCCTGGTACTGTCTCAGTCTTTTGTCCAGCCCAGAGTTGATGGCCACTGAAAACTGCCTGGGCTCTTCTGTCTACCCCATCTATCATGTTAACTTCTCCGTGCAGGGTGGCAAGATGTATAGCAGCACTCTATTCTCTCCATCTGGGTAGTGGGTAGTCCTTGAGGACTGCAAGTGTTGGGGTCCCATCAACCTTGAGTTGGAATGTCCCCACTCCCCTTCCAATATTTTGGTCTTATAGTTGGTGTGGAAACAAAGCTGGCCACATTTTAGCAGAGTAGAGCCCAGCCACCTGTATCTGACAGCCTGCATGATCAGTCTGTTTTGAGCTCTGTTGTCTGTAGCCTGAGCTTCAACTATGGAAATTGCCGTTTTTTTCTTCACAGTGTGCTTACTGCTGTTTTGTGTTGTCTGTTCCCAGATCTGTTCTAACTACATGTATGTCCTGCTCCTCTACTAATCTCTCTTCTCTGTGGGCCTATATAATAGTGTTCGTTCCTTTGTTCTGAGCACCAGTTACAGAGCTCTGGCGGTGAGGGCAGGTGGTACGGATGGGAACAGGTCGCTTTCCCAGAGGTGTATTTTGCTTTGTTGTTCTCAGAGGAGCAGGTGCTCACATTGACCTCAAGGGAAAGTTAGGGAAGAAGGCATGGTGTGCCTAGGTTGCCTGACACATGGCTCATGTAAGTAGTGTCACCCCTGGGCAGGGCAGGGCAGGTTCCATTTGCTGAGGGAGATATAGTCCACCCATGAGTCAGCCCTGGGGTCTCAGCTGGGCTAAGATGTGTGAGGTCTATAGTGGGCCTGTGTACAAAAAGGCTCCTGGAAGGCTTCCATGGATCTTTGTCCTGTGGATCATGTTAAGGAAAGTCAAGGCTCCCTTACAACAATAAGGATGAGCTTTGTTTCAAGCTGTATACACAGAAACTGGGAGTTAGAGGGAAGAGACATTTTTGTGGGCCATCGAATAGGCTTGGGCTTTCCCAGGACAGTTCTCTGTACTGCCTTGTTTTTGATGAGCAATGTATTTACAAAGAAAATGTAATCTATTAAATGGTGTGTTCTGCATTTGTTCCACAGCATGTGCAAATTGGCTGGTCTCAACTATTTATTCATTTCCCTGTTCATTCTAAAACACCTTGCCTCACTTTCCCATGAACCAGCAGGGGGAGCTGCATGTTAGGCCTGCTGGGAAGGGCTGGCCCTGAGCCATTCCTTGAACTGGGGCCACCGCCTTCAGCAGGGTGAATGGGGTGAATAGATGTATTCTTGGGGATCCATTAGCATTCTTGATGGCCACTGACTTTTCACTTTCATTGCCAGCCAAGCTTTAGATTTGCCTTTTCTTTGTTTTTCTTCTTTTTTTTTTTTTTTTTTTTGGGGGGGGGGATTCTGTATTTTCTAGGTTGTCCCTCCGAAGATTTTTGCAGCCTTCTTTTCTAAGAATCTAAGTCTTCAAATGGCAATCCCAGAGACTGACCCTGGCCTGATGCTAAACATCTTGGCTTACCTTTGGGATCTTAGAGGACCCTGACTCCTCACACACGATTAATTTGAGCCACTGCCTCTTGTTTGAGTGGTAGTCCTCCTGTGGGCACACACGAGTGCCCTGCAACTGTCTTCCCCTGATGGTTGTCATGGTGTCATTTCCAGCAGCCTTTTGCTACTGTCACAGAAAAAAGACATTTTTTTTTTTCCTAACCCGTCCCCTCACTTAAGTAGAAAGCTTGTGCAACAAGTAATCTGAGAGTCCTGGGAACAGCTGTCCTGGCGGGAAGGAGGGTAGAATTTAAAGTCATGGAGCTGCTGACTTTTAGGCCTTGGCTATGGACCCTGACCATTTTGGCCGCCTGAGCTGAGCCTCTCCTTCATTCCAGATGATATCCTTCCCATTTTTGGCTAGCCCCACTTGTCTTCGTTTGGGCCACTAGTTTGTATTTCCTACTATACAGAGTGCTGTGTTGTGAGGCTGTTGACAGTACTACTTTGTTAGGAAGGACATACTGAGTGAGATTTTGTTTTAGAGCCCCACATAGGACACACAGAGGACATGGTTGTGCATGGACACATGTATATACCAGTAAATGTCACACCAGTAAAACAGCTTGTCTCCTCGTGCCACACAGGCACTGCACTTTGTGGTATTTGGAGTGCAGAGGTGGACAGACCCTCCAGTAGCTAATCTCCCGGGTCCAAGAAGCCCAGCCACCCCGCCCTCTGTAACAAGTAGTGCTACCATGGCAGGAGACTGAGGTAGAGATGGGGTAGACACGGAAGATGTTTCACTTTGGTCTTTGGGTCTAGTTTAGATTTTTCTTATTCCTATTTTTCTACTTGAATTGAAGCTAAAATTTCTCATGGGACCTATTTTTGTTATTTGTACTAAAGGTCAGTTCTACTAGTGTGGCCCCAGTAATACGAATCATCTAAAGCAACTGAAGAGAGCAATCAGTTGGGGCTAGAAGGGTGTACAAGGATGCGTAGGGTTAGACCGCGCTGCAGATGAGTGGATGGGATGCTTTACTGGCTGGATTCCAGCTACTGTGTGATCCTTTGTTTTCTGCAACAGCACCAATAGCCCTTCTTGACGTTTCTCTTGAGCCCAGTTATTTGTAGTTGGGCTATTTTGTTTTTCATTGAGCTTTGATTCTAGCTTGAGTCTGGACATGCTTAGGAGTTCAGTGCTAGAATAAACGGATTAAGACCCAGGTGTAGAGCCGGGCGGTGGTGCGCACACCTTTAATCCCAGCACTTGGGAGGTAGAGGCAGAGGCAGAGGCAGGTGGATTTCTGAGTCGGAGGCCAGCCTGGTCTACAGAGTGAGTTCCAGGACAGCCAGGGCTATACGAGAAACTCTTGTCTTGAAAAAACAAACAAACAAAAAAAGACCCAAGTGTAACTCCCTTCAACTTCTAGGAAGTCTTCAAACCTGGGCTAGGCAAATCAGGGTAAGACGCAGTGGCTCTCCTTTCCCATTACTCTACCAGTCACCAGCATAGGCGATCAGATCATCCCTCATATGGGGTAAAGTTCTCTTACTATATTGCTAATATCTGATTCTCCTCATATATTTTCCACAGGTTTTTGTGAGTATAGATAGCTGTGTAACTGATTATGGACATCCTCTCTGGAGTCACCCCTATAGTGCACCTCAGCTGCCTGGGCTGGAATGGGTTTGGAGCCGTACAGTGAGAAGGTTCTGGGACTGCAGCTTGTTCATGCAAGAGCACAGTCCAGCTATTTTAGTCTTACTTCCTTTTCCCAGGATTGGAACATGTGGGTGTTCTTTAATAACTCCAGGGTAAAAAGGAATGCATGGTGTTTTGGAAAGGCTGGAGCTGGGAAGTGCAGACAGGGGCCATGAGACACATTCTAGAGGCTCTGATCAGAAAGCCAGCCTCAGTTCCCTGGCACCAGGATCTTTGAGATTACCTTTGGGGGTCTAGTCGTGTGGTCCTGCTGTCAGAATGTGACAATTACTTCAGAAAGGGGTAAGGCCTCTTGAGAGTAGGAAATATGCAGAGCCAGGTGGCACCTCCAGAAGCCCAGGAGTTTGAAGGGATTGATTGGGGCTTCCCTGGGGTGAGGGCCAGCTTTGTGGAATGTGGCCTACAGTAAGAGGCTGAGTGGGCGGGGTTTTCCCAGGCATGTTCTGGGACTAGGGATTTTAACATTTATAATTCCAGCAGCGGCGCCACTCTGCTACATGTGGGAACCAGTCCAGACCCCTCTCTGGACCAGAAGCCATATTGGATGTCCTAAAAAACGATGGAAAGGACAAGGCCTTTTCTCTTTGGCCTCTCCCTTCCCCCAACAATTGTTATATCACCAATTTGCTTTTTATAGTTTCTGCTTTGGTTTTGGAGATGTGGAAATAGACAGAGATGGCTCTGCTCTTTGCCTTCCTCAGTGGGAAGTTTTTCAGTTGGGGGCTTTTCTTCCCTGAGCACACTATAAAAGAAAGGGCTGGTATTTTGCTTTTCTGAAGAGCTGTTAGCTGGTTCCTGGTGACTTTGACACACCTGGCTGGTGAGATAGCTTGGGGGGCTGGGGGCACCTCTCATATGTAAGAAGGACTTCAGGAGTAAAGAAAATACCAGTACATGCAGGCAGGGCACATGGAACTCATTATTAGCAGAATCAGTTTTGTTTAGAAGTGCAGACAAGCTTCAAACAACTTTAGAGACTTGTACATATGCTGTGGCCTTTCTATCATGTAGATTTATCCATCCCTGCTGAGGCAGGCCAGTCAAGGATGGGGCTCTTGGTTTCCGTCCTTGTGCCCTTTCAGTCATTAGGGCACAGAAGCTGGCTCAGTCTGCAATTCTTCTGTTCTTGTAACTTGAACGGTACATTCCACACCATTCTCTCACACTGGTTTCTTTCTCCCTCTATGTAGGTCCTGCCTAATCATTGGACACGGACTCTTAATAAAACGGTCTTCAGTTCCAGATTCCTTCCCAGCGAGCTATAGCTTAAGTCCATTTTCTTCTGTGAAAGGGACAGAACTCCATCAAGTTATGGAAGTGCTCAGAGCCCTGGGCCTATCCCCTGGGGTGGATTAGTCATATCCAGCAGCACACACCTAGTCTCACCTTCAGGAAGGCTGCCTGCCTGGCCTGCTGCCTGGGCCTCTCTGTACAAAGACTGCCTGGCTATCCTGCCCAGCCTCCCTGGTCATCTGGGGTCCTCTGGGTGGGTGGCATCTCCTAGAGGGTGATAATAATCCTCCTCTATGCATACATGTGGTGCTGCTCTGTGTGCAAAGCCTGATCACAGTGTGTTTCCTCTCTTCGTCCCTTCCATCTTTTTCTGAGACTCCAGACCTAGAAGTGACTTTAGCCCAGGAGAGCTAATTCACCCTGAGGATGAACATTTTGGCCTCCTGTGTGGGGCTACCTTGGTTGGCTTGATCAGATGGAAGCTATGACCAGCTTTACCTGGCACATAGCCTCCTGAATTCTCCTTCAGTCTCTGTTGTCCCCATAGAGTACTAAAAGTTCAAGTGGCCTAGTGAACATTTCCCCAAGATCTTTGGTCTTCTCTCCTCATCACATAAGAAAAATACCCTTCAAGGTTGCTGGTAGGGATATGCAGGCACATTACGCCCCACTGCCAAGCCAGGTCAGGATCTGAGAAGTGGGCGGCAAGAAAGATAACATAGCTACTTGTGAACTGCCCACAGTGCTTCTCCAAGTTCCATTACCATCATGACATCCTTATCTTTAGCTTCCTATAATGACAGCAGCCATTGAGGCTAGAGCAGGCAAGAATAGGCCATATCCTCCAAACCTTTCCAGAAACAAACCAAAGTAGGCTAGTTTGTTTTTGTTTTGTTTTTTTCCTCCCGAAAAACTGGCCCTGGCCCTGGCCCTTTTTTGATCACAAATCTAGCATCTCACCAGAAAACTGCCTGACTTAAAAAGCCCCATGTTCATGGGTTCTTTCTGTCCCTTTTTCCTCTGAGAGGACTGTCTCCGACACCTTGGAGCCTGTCTTACCCTGGGGGCTAAAATGAGGCTGAGGTGGTGCTATGCCCCGTCCCAGATTCCAGAGTTTCCATATTAAGGGTTGCTTGCTGCCCTCGATCTGATATGGCCTTTGGGTCTCAGATTCCCTAGAACATCCAGTGACCCCCCCAAGATGATGATGCTGGGTTCCTAGGCCATTCCAAGTCCTCTGTGTGTCTAGCTTCAAGATAGCTCCTTTTGCCAAACATACTATTTTGAGCTGCCCTTTGGCCTGTGCCTGACGTATTCCCAGTGAACTTGGCTTGGCTGGAATTGGGGAGGGGAGGCTTCTTGCCCAGAGATTCCCATAGGACAGTTGGGAAAGCTGTTGGCATTATCTTTCTGGGAAGATTTTGCTATCTCGGACCAAATGGTGGCCTACATTCCCACAGTATATTGGCTATGTGCCTCCCTTGCCCCTCCCAACACCCTGTCTACACATGTGCATACATACAGGACAACTTGCCCTGTAGAGTACTCTTTGCTGTCCTGAATCCCATCCCTGGCTATGTAGGCCTACTGTGTGATAGGAACACTCAGGACCTGTTGAACTTGAAAGATCCTTAGACTTAAGCTACCAATTGTACTTGGTACCCTGGGAACACAGACAGAAAGGACAGTGTCCCACCTGTCCTTTCTTATTGGTAGTTTTCTGTTCCTGGGCAATGGGAGGCTCCCTTGGAAAGCCTTAGTATACCAGCTGACTGTGGAATCCTGTTGGGGAGCCAGCAAGGACAGTGGGGGGCTTCTCTCATCGATTGCCCTGCCCTCAAATCTGTCCTTCATTCAAGTGGGGCTGGGCTGGGGTTGAAAAAAAATCAGTGTTTTAATCCGAGTTTACATAAATCATTTTACTTTGTACAATACCATCCTATGTAAAGATGAAATTTGTGTTGGAGTCTAATAAGATTGTTATGGAATAAAGATCACGCAGTATTTGAGGCCATTTCCATGTAACCCTTTCTAGAGAGTTTTGTGTGGGGGTGTCTGGGACTGGTGTGTCATGAAGCTGTGCATTGACTGTCATGTCGTCTTACTGGTAACCCAATACAAGGATTGGACTATAGGAGCTGCATAGGGCTGCCTCTCAAAACATTTCAGCTCCACTAGTCTCACCTGGGCCCAGAGGAGCTGCCTTGTGCCTCTACTTCCACTCTGAAGATGAGTCCCAGAATACTCCTGTGACCTTTGCAGCACCTGAGATTCCCTAGAACTCCTTTGCCCACTCCTCTTGGTCTTAAGCCTAGTCTTTGTAGACTATAACTTGAGGCAGGTGGTGAGAGGCAGGAAACATTTGTCCCTTTTATGTAAGTAGGAAAACAAAACAATGTTCAATGTTATTAGACAATAGGAAGCAAGCCCCGTTCCTTCCCAGACATCTCCCCACTCAGTTCAGTGTCTGTGTGCCACCTCCAAGGCTTTTCCAAATCACATTTGACATAGTGGTTCAGCTCTTCCTCAAGAGTATACTCAGCATTTTTGTAAAGCAGCTCTCACCGAATTCCTGTCTATCACCCTGCCCATTCCACCATTCTCACAGTGACACCAGAAATGCTAATAGAGGAGCTTGTAATGGCTGTTCTAGCACCTCTCTCCCCCTACTACTGAATCATTGGCTCTCTAGCTGTTGTATGTCCCCTGTCATACAAGTTCTCTAGTTAGTGCTGTTTCTACATTCTAAATAGCCAAACGCCCTGCCCCAATTCTACAAATCTTTCCAACAACCCTCCTTTGAATGTCTTCCTTGTAAGAAGCTCTTTTGCCAAATTTCTTCTACTGACCCATGGAGTTGTGAGAGCTCTGCTTTCTGGCATCCAAATTTGGGCTCAGCCTTGGGTTCTCATGGGCTAGGTGTCCTCACCTGCTGCTCGTTGACATTTGTGTGAAGACGTGTTTGTGACTGCTGAGGTCTGTGTCTGTGTTTTGTCAGTCCTGCATAGAGTGATGAGCTCCCATCATTCTGTTGGCAGCATACTGTACCTCAGGGGCCATGCATTTCACAGTACTTTGACACAGCTATGGCGAGCCTTGACACTACCAGCAAGAACTGGTGTTCTGACAAGGTGCTTGGGGAAGGCCAAAACAGAGACACAAAAGTGACTCCTAGTGACAGTAATCTGAAAGGCTCTGTACCATAGGCCCAGCCTTCAGCCTGGTTGATTGGTATTTGCATTGTTTTCAGCCCAAGAGTACTGGCCAAGGTGGTACCCCTCCTGGAGTGTCCAGGTGCTAAAAGCTCCTTATAAACTCTTAAGGAAGACCAGCTTAACAGAGAAAGGCACATTTGTACTCATAAAGCACTGGCCTTCAACCTCTTAAGGAGCCAGGATACACATTGCCTTCTTTCTGTGCACATTGACTATCTAGAGAAGAGTCACTGACATCTGTCTTGTCCAAGGAAGAGAAAGGGAGCGTGCCATCTTTTTGGCAGTCAGCACCTGCCCTGTTTGTCCATGGTCATTCTGGGGAGGATATCCTGCTCCCTTACTCCCAAAAGGTGTCCCTTTCTGTGTTCTCATTCAGGGTCACTTTACTTTCCCACTCTGTGGCTCTGGTCAAAGTTAGGCTCCATGCCAGGATCACTGATCTTTCTCAGTCCCAGCCTTAGCTCCTTACTCTGAGGCAAAGACTGCCTCAGTACACAATTCTACCAGAGACCCTAAATTGCTGAGTCAGCTGTGTGCTCCTGAATGGTTGTCCTCATTTTTTGGATGGTGCCTGTTCTCAACTTGTCTCAACTAGAGTCATTGCAAATATCCAGAGTTATTCCAGAACATGGCAGGTTATATATAACACAAGAGTATACAGATACTCTGATCCAAGCTATGATTCATGAAATGGGGAAATGGTAAGGTCTCTAGAGGTTAAATTCTGACATAGCCACGGCCTTACCCTTTACCTATGCCTGTGGTCTGGAGCTTGTTGAGGCATTTTTCAGGCACAGTTCCTTGGGAAAGCTACAGGTAGATGGGTAGGTGACACTCCACACATCTTTTTCTCCCTATGATGGCCCAGTTCAGATGCATTTTCAGTGTTAACCAGCCCTTGTCCTAAATGCCCCATGTCCTTGTCTTCTTCGTCCAAGGCCAATTCATGATCTCTTCCCCAGAGTCTCACTACCTTTTCTTTTCTCTGCAGAGATGGCTCCCAAGTCAAAAAAGAAGGGGCACACTGGGAGGGACCAGAAAAAGGTATGTGCTTTGCGGGTATCTCCTTCAGTAATAGCTGGCTCCTCGGCTGAGGGTACTGTGGATCTGATGCAGGCTGATTTCTCCTGTCTGACATCAGCCTGGGTGCCTCTCTGTCTGCCTGCAGCATCATCATCATCACCATCCACAGATGCAGCCAGCCCCAGCTCCTGTGCCCCAGCAGCCGCCCCCACCTCCACAGCAGCCTCCTCCACCCCCACCTCCACAGCAGCAGCAGCAGCAGCAGCCGCCCCCACCCCCACCGCCTCCACCCTCCATGCCACAGCAGACTGCCCCAGCGATGAAGTCCTCGCCTCCACCCTTCATCACTGCCCAGGTACCCGTCCTGGAACCACAGCTACCAGGCAGTGTCTTTGACCCTATTGGCCACTTCACCCAGCCCATCTTGCACCTGCCGCAGCCGGAGCTGCCTCCTCACCTGCCCCAGCCACCTGAGCACAGCACTCCACCCCATCTCAACCAGCATGCTGTGGTCTCTCCTCCAGGTGAGCCATGGCTATCTCCCCCTCTGCCACCTTGGTTCTACTGCATCATGACTCTGAGCAGCCTGTTAGTTTTAGTGATTGAGTCCGTTACTTCTCTGAGACATGACTGGTGTGCCAGGGATTGTAGTTTAATTCTTTGGGACCAGGCATTATGTTATATTAGCAAAGATTGGACCTGTCTGCAGCCCTTGATTTAGGGAATGGAAGAGACATACTCATTCTCATAATTAATTCTATGGGGCTTGGGGAACATGGATGGGAGGGGAGAGACAGCGAAGTGGGGATGCTTACCCTCTTGGCAAGCTGATGGAAGTCTATGAGCAGATATCAAAGGCCTTAGTGAGGCCTGAAGGTCTGTGCAGAAAACAAGAGGAAAGGTCAGGGACACAGAACATAGGGCAGGCCTTCTGAGAACTGGCTTTATTGTACTATTTGTAGAAGCTTATAGAATGGAAGAACAGAAGATGCTCATTGTAGTCTAGACAAGGTCAGGAGAGAGCAGAAAAGCCAGTCCAGATTCATAAAGTAACCGAAGCCTCATGT
>JADRCD010212153.1:17828-29015 GCA_019843815.1 Montemys delectorum | reverse complement strand
TCTTCTTCTTCTTCTTCTTCTTCTTCTTCTTCTTCTTCTTCTTCTTCCTCCTCCTCCTCCTCCTCCTCCTCCCTCTTTCTTTCTTTCTTTCTTTCTTTTTCTTTTTTTCTTTCTTTCCTTCTTTCCTTCTTTCTTTCTTTTCTCTCCTTTCTTTCCTCCCCCTCCTCTTCCTGCTTCTATGTATATCTTCTTGCCCTAATAAAAGCTTGGCTTTCTTGATCATGATGACTGCTTATTAAATACCAGTAATTAATGTAAACTTCCTTCTTTTGACATTTTGTGTTCCTATTTTGTTGGCTTTTCACTGATTTTAAAAAGGTCTCATTTGTCATCCTACATTGGGTGAATGATTCAGATTTTGAGGCCTTTTTTTTTTTTGCTTACTTTCTTTTTAGAATTGAATACAGAGCCTAGTATATTATAAGAGTTTGAAATTTATTTGACAGGAAATGATGTATTTGTTATTATTATTATTATTATCATCATCATTATTATTTTTATTTGAGAAAGGACTTTGGATGTAACCTTGATTGGCCTGAAACCTGCAGTGTAGACCATACTGTAGACTTGGCCTTGGACTTCTTGCAATCTTTCTGACATTATACATTTTTGAATGGAAGAAGAGTAACAAAGCAAAATGAGACAAAAAGCCAAAACACCACCAAGTTTATGTTGGCCAACTGATCCTAGGCACAAGGCCTCCCCTGAAGTGTGGTTAATATATCTAGTAAGTATAAATATATATGGTAACAAATATATATGATATTTTGGAAAGAAATTGGGGGATACAATGCAGAGTACTTGTCATTTGATGTATGTGTACTTGATATATTTCTATAACAAACTGAAAAAGAGAAAGAGAGGATGAGGGAAAATGTACAAAGTGATTAAAGTAATTAAAACTAAATGACTGGCTTAAAGGAGCAAAGAATTTCTTGGTCAGAAGATAAAAAAGATTGTTAACCATCGTGCAGAGTTTGGAACACTTTTGTATGCATTGTCTTCATCTACTATCTCCTAAATGCTCAGAGAACTATGTGTGAGAGGAAGGCAGAAAGAGAAGCAACAGGACTGATATACAAATGCTTTCAGAGACTGTGGCAGCACACAGAGAGCTCCCTTGGATTGAAGCCAGATGGGGTCCCAGCACCGAGAAGCAGGAGCAGCGTGGACACACCCCTCACCAGTAAGCTATATGAACAGATACCCACTGGGCAAAAAAAGAAAAGAAGAGAAGAGAAGAGAAGAGAAGAGAAGAGGAAAGAGAAAAAGAAAGGAAAAGAAAAAGAAAAAGAAAAAGAAAAAGAAAAAGAAAAAGAATCAGTTTCCTCTAATGGAGTCTCACTGGTTATTTAACCACACTTCCGGGGAAGACCCGATGCTGAGGTCAACATAAAGCAAACTCAATGGTGTTTCTCTAGACTTTTTGTCTTATTTTTCCTTAAGTAAATTTTGTGTTATTATTCTTCTGCTTGTTTACTTTGATTTCTCTTTTTGTGTTTGTTTGTTTGTTTGTTTCTTGGTTTTGTTTTGTTATTTTGTTTTAAAGAGAGCAAGCAAAAAACCATGAAGTTGGGTTGAAAGACTCCGAGAGTTGGGGACCCTCATTCAAGTCTCGGGACGACATGACCACCGAATAACTCATGAGAGACCGATCTTGCTGCAATCACACGAGGATTATTCAGGCCAGATCTGGGGTCGAACTCGTAGCCTAACAAGGCCAGTGGAGTTCGACCACGAGCATGAGGAATAAGGGGTATTTAAAGGGAAAAACCACAAACTAGGGGGGTAAGGGGGTTACCAAGGAAGCCTAAAGACTAGGGGTCAGCCCCTAGTCGAGTCAGGGTCATAAGGAAAACGTCCTGCACACTCATTATGCGCAAGAATGTGGTTTGGTACTATTCACTTTATGGCTGACCGTTCCCTAGAACCATCCGGATGGCTGGCTCATATCCTGCTTTTTTGTTCTTGGACCTAGCTGGGGGGGTGGGGGGAAGCCTTTGTGGCCGACAGGTTTCTGAAACTTGCTAATCTGCATTCCTGGCTGTGGTCAATGTTATTTACATTTTAGCTGGCTATTCCGGGAATTACTAAGATGACTTATATCCTGCCCCTCATTCTAAGCCTTGTTTGGAGGGGGCCTGTGACCCACAGGTTCCTGGAACTGACCAGCCCACATTCCTGGTCCATTACTTTCTATGCCCTTTTAAGTAAAGGTTATACAGTATACTTGTCTACTAATGTATCTCCACTAACATGCTTTTTCTAAATTTCTAAATCTCCCAGTCTTTCAGGTGGGTAGGGAATGAGATTGGAAATGATCTGGGAGGACTTGGAGTAGGGAAAAATCATGATCAAAATATATTATATGAAGATTTTATTTTTCAATTAAATAGGTTGCCAGAGAGTAAGAAAATGAACAACTGATTGGTGAGGAACATGGGTAACATGAGTCACATTTCACTGAGATCAACATAGGAGATGTTAATCACATGTCCTTGACCCTATTCTTTCATAGGCATGTAGAATGCAGCAAACTCTTTCCTGCTGCGGCTGAGCACCGTGCCTTGTAACGGGGCTCCCCAGCAAAGGTCGGGCTCCTCCTCAGCTGAGGGTTGTTGACGAGCCATGCCCACCGGCCTTGTGGGTCTAACAGACTTTTACTTAGGGAGAGACTCAGTACAGATGAACTGGAAGGCCTTGTTCAAAACCAAGCTCGAAGTTGATCCTCTGGTGCCTGGCAGGGAAGCGAAGGCCTCAGCACCTCGCTATTGTGCTACTTTCTCTGTCTGCATTCCGCACATTCCACGCTCCAGCAGCAGAACAGCAGGGATTCATGACACTCTGCTGAAAGGCCCTGACGATTTTCCATCTTTCCCTTCGTTGATGTGACAAAGATTTCCTTAAAGCTGTCATTGCTCTGTTAGGTTCTAGGGATGTTGAACATAGAAGTTAGAAACTCAACAGGACCAATGAAAGAGAGGGTCTGTGGTGACCTGGATAGCGCATGCGATCCACTGGGCAGGCAGATTAACGTTCCTCGCTCTTATCTTCTGTTTCCTCTTGCTCCTCCTCTTGCTCTTCCTTCTCAACCCCTCCCATTATTTCTCCTACTCTGAACTCCATTTGCCTCTGTTTCCCGGGTGCTGGGATTAAGGGTTTATGTCATTCAGCACAGCCCTAGATTAAAAATCTTTAAAAAACCTTTGCAAGGCTCCATGTGCTATTGGGCAGTATGTTTCAATATTGAGGTTACAGGAAGGGGGGCTTCTGAATTCCCTCCCCCCTTGTCTCACATCAGATCATTTGGCTTATATCAGATCTTATTTCTGGTGGGGTCCATCTGATCTTTTATGCCACATCTGTTCATGATTGAGTTAAGTTAGGAAACTGAAATGTGACAATATTAATTTACCGGAATTGTCACTATTACTGGCTCCACTGCTACCCGGGTACTTTGAAAAGGCTATTTTTGCATGGTTACAACGGTTTCATTGTAAGTCTCTTGTGAGAACTATAGCCTAGTCTGAAGCAGGAAGATAACCTATAACACAAAGTAAATCGGTGTCTTTCAGTGTTCACTAAAGGAGGAAGTCACTGAACAGTTAGAATTTAATATGGCTGCTGGTTTCCTCTGCGGTATGTCCAGTATCTTTATTCCAAGATAATAGTGATCACAGCCTGGTAATGTTTTAATATTTTGAAGACCATCATCAATGTTTATGGATAATTAATTTAATTCATTCAACTAAGTGACATAAACTTTCTCTACTACAAAATCGTCTCACTTTAACTTGTAAGTTGATTTTTGTTGGGGGGTGGTGATGGCGGCACATGCCTTTAATCATAGCACTCGAGAGGCAGAGGCAGGTGGATCTCTCTGAGTTCAAGGATAGCCTGGTCTACGAAGCGAGTTCTAGGACTAGCAAGGAAGGCCACACAGAGAAACCACGTCTCAAAAAACAAAAAAATAAAACAACCAAAAAAAAATTTTAAAAAGAAGAAATAGATTTTTGCTGGCCAGGATGGTCCATGCCTTTGATCCTGGCATTAAGAAAGCAAAAGAAGGAAGCTCCCTGAGGGCTCCAGGTCAACCTGGTCAGCCTATCGAGTCAGAGGCCTGCCTGGGCTTGCTGGCTGGGAAGACCTGTCTCAAACAATGAAACAAAAAAAACCCTGTAATATCTTAAAAAATAAAAATAAACCTTTGGTATGTTAATATAATTCAGTAGAGGACAAAATTATGGTTTGAGAAAACTGTTTAGGAAAATATCTGGATTTCAATAAGGGTCTTGTCAAAAAAAAGAAACAGAAATGTGTGCTATTTAGTTTCATGTCTTAACATTAATTTTAAAACGTTCTGACTCAGGATCACATAGGATCACTCTCCTGAAGATTAAAACAGAAAGGTTGAGGTGCCTTTTGTATGAAACAGAGTGACTGAGAAGAGTGGAGACAGCAGATTTTTACGACCTGATCTGTGTTCTTCCACTCGGCCCCTCACTTGTGAAATCTTACGTTTCAGAACACAACATCCATTAAACAGCAGGTGTGTATGTCCAAGGGTTTGTTTAACTTAAAGAGATAACAATATCTTACAAGTTTTCTAAACAAAAATGGCTGGTTCAAAGTTCTCTGACCAGTGGCATGTAAACTGAAGCAATCAGCCCAGGTCTGGTGGTGCTCTGTTAAAGTGTCACTATGCGTGGGCTTCAGGGTTTGCTTAGAGCAGCAACGACAACCTTGACTCTCTCTAACAGGAGCACGAATGTATTAGTCCCAGACCCACATTCCACGTTTTAATCAGCAATGTTTACTTGGAAGTTTAGGTAATGAAATTCCACTTCAGGTTACTCTGATTCGTAAAGCCGGATGTCTTGTGTCTGCTTTTCTTGATGCTCCATTAAAATGTTTGCATTCAACCCAATATAACGCATCTTAAAACAGTTGGTAGAGATTGCCAATGGCCTTGTAAACAGCAGGCATAGGTCTGTGACTTGGTTGCTTAATGTGAGCTTAGGCCTCCTCTTGGCTGATTTCTTAGTTGCTGGAATAAAGACTTTAATGTTATCGTGTAAACTAGATGCTTCATTATTAATTAGTTGTGGAAGAATTAGGGTTCCAAGAAAGCATCAGAGACAGTGAGTTGAGGCTGATCCCATCACAGCTCACTCAGCAGCTGTCTGCTGGGCAAGAACACACTCAGGAAACACCTTCAGTCCCTCACTGACAAGCCCTTCCCTTCCTTCTATGGATTCTGAAAGACCGATTTGCATTTCCACTTTATAATGTGCAACCAAATCCCAGTCATTGTCATCTCTGATTTCATCCTTTCACATACTATAAAAATGAAATTTGATTTGGCAGCTGTGCTCAGCCTTTGCATTTTTGGATCTATGGGCAGTAGTTGGCAGATCTTCATGCTTGTCCATGGACTAAATTTTTTTTTTTTTTTAGTTTTGTTCTTTCATAATTTCATGAACACTGGTCATATTCTCTCCCATTCCCCTCTCCCTACTACTGTACTTTAGAGACCTAAATCATGAGCAAGTATATGTCAGACTGCATCTACCACGCAAGAATATTTTAATTTTGGAGACATTTCTTCTTTTTTGAGCTTTTCTCATCAACTTCCAGTGCTGTTAAAAGAATTTTGTTCAGCGTGTCATTTTGTGATATTGTTAAGTGACATCATTACATAAGATCATGAAATAAAAGATTAGCCAATATCTATTTAATTCAATAATGAATATCACATTTCGAACAAAAATTAATGCTCATATTCAAACATGATTTCTTTTTCCTTTGTGAACGTCAAGGGGAAGCTTTAAACTGTATAACATTAAGTCATATCTAAGTAAGCTTTTCCCCCTATGTATTTGGGGTGAAAGTCAAAGCTTTCTATATTCTAGGCGGGTGCTCTACCCTCGAGTTATATCTCATCTTTAAACATACTTTTAACTAAAGATAATATTGAAGAGTAAAAGTAAATAAAACCCAGTGTGTGTCAGAAAATTCAAGTGGTGATTTTCCACATAGACGGATCACACACCATTTTGCTTTGAACTCAGTAAACTGACTGGTAAAATTCTAGGGTAGCCTGGTTGTCTGTTAAATGTATTTATTTTGTTACAAGAAGAGGAAAAGGGCAAAATTTTTATTGTTTTTCTAAGAGGAAATTTTTAAAAATTATATTAACTCAGCAAACACTCTCACTCCTTTAACAAATACTCATTAAATAACTAGTGTTTTATTCCCTGGGGCAGAGTGAGAATCTGTATGAGTAAAGTATTCACCCTCAAAGACCCTGCAGTCTAACACGAGGAACATCTAAGTACTAAGAGTGAGAAGCTAGGAACATCGAAGACCTTTGCCAAACAGGATGGACTGTAATAACAATGTCTAAGAATCTTAAGGATTTATGAGATTTTCATTTTTCTAAATGCAACAGGAGAATCTTAGCATTCAGTGGCCTTTCTTCGTTACCCGATTTTCCAACAACAGTTTATTTTTTATCACGAAGCCAATCAAACTGAATGCCAAGCGTTTATCTCCTTTCCTGATGTACTTCTGACACCATGTTCAGGCTGACCCCAAGTTCTTGGTTAGCACGCAGGGAAGCTGAAACAATCAGTGTTTGTCATAGGGTAGAGAGTGTGACACAGCAGCGTGGAGTGCTGATTTTGAAGCCACATTGCCAAGGTTTATACCCAACCCCGCTACTTGCTAGTCATGACCTCCGAATTAACTACACCACTTCATCCAGGGCTTGAGGCTTCTCTAGGTTAAATGTACATAATAAAATAATTGTGTGTACTTTGATTATAGTGATCAATGTATATAGTGATTAGAGAAAGTCACAGTAAATGCCATATGGGCATCTTTTTTTTTTTTTTCCTCTTGAGAGCAACGAGTCTTTTCAACTCACCATATCTGACTCAATTCCAATTCTAAGGACCTGGATAGTATTTAGAGGCTAGGGAAGAATATTCATAATAGTTTACAGAAATCAAAATTAGAGAAAAGACTGGATGAATGACTCACCTGGTCCAGGATACCATCCTCCTTTGATCAAGGAGAAAATCAAGACCTCAGAAAGTTTATGTAAGTATATATATATATACATATGAAATTGTCATAACGGGACCCATTATTATGTCTAACTAATACGCTAACAAAGGCATAAGAACTAGAACCTTAACTGAAAGAGAGACTCTAAGATGCATCTTCCATGATGTCAGTCATGACTGGGTGGCTACGCAGATCCATTGTGGGTAGCCTGTGTTCTTCTAAGTAGTCCTCCATCATGCTTTATACACAAATCAAAGGGACTCATTGGCTTGTTAAAATCCAATATCACTTTAAACCTGTCTTGGGCAGGTAAGTCCAATCTAGCTTAACGTTGGCTGCGTGGGCTTTCTTGGTTGTTTATGCCACATTGGAGTCACTACAAGGTTTACCGAGATGAGCTGGAATCCAATAGCTTTGACTTAGGCAAGCTACAAAAGGGGATGACAAAGAAAACCTAAGCAAAGCTCAAACTTCTTGATTTGAATTTGCCGTGATGAAATTGACCTCATGTTTACTGTTCTAGAGGAGACACATAATATTTTATATGTGTGTGTGTGTGTGTGTGTATGTGAATGTATGTATGTACATATGTATGTACATATGTATGTATGTACATATACCTATATATTGCAAAGAGAACTGTTACTTCTAAGGAAAATATTATTAAATATATTCAAAAATTTTCTTCTATAAAGATCTTGTTATCTCCTAGGGTTTTGTTGTTGTGACTGCAGTTGAGTTCCTTATTCATTTTACGACAACATTGTACTTTAAGTCACTGTCCTACTTAGTGACATATTTGCGGTGGCAGATGAAAATCTGTCTTAGAGACAAAGACACATAAATAATTGCAGGCAGCTCTAAAGATCTTCTGCATATGCAGATTTATAAGGGTTGGGAGTCCTACTGAGGCTATTGGGATGTGACTTGAGTTATGTATGCCCTGTCCTTTCATTCGCCGATGATCGATCAAATGTTTGCTGTGCCTTTGCTCTCCAGGAGCCTGCGACTTAGCAGCTGCATTCAGCCTCTGACATACCTCAGCTTGGATTTTTGAGCTTCTAGTTTTTCATAGCTTAAACTACTAACTCAGTACTGCAACAGAGGCCACTTTCAAAAGGCTTATTGTATAGCATACTGTGTATACTAATCATTAAGATCATATCTAGTAAGATTGTTTTGACTACTCCTAGTCAATTGTATATGATACAGTATCTTGAGTTTGCCTTATTTTCTGGTTGTTGGGGTGGTATAAATTTGGCAGCATCAGAGATTGAACCTAAGGTCTTGTGCATGAAGGATGAGAGTTTTATTACTTAGCTACCTTCCCAACCGTGGACATTTTTTTTTTTCCAAGAGAATTTTAGGTTCACCACACAACTGGGCAAAGATATAGAGATTCCCATATTCTATCTGTTCCCCATCCCTGTCCTCGTGTATTACCCTTTATTCAATACTGAGGATCAGCTTAGGACTTTAGTGATAGTCTCACTCTTTAGATTTCTATTCATTATAATTTCCCTGAAATGCTCCCCCCACCCCCAGACCTGCATTTAAACACAAAACTGTTAGAGTCTTGCTAAGGATCTTACTAAGTTTCCTATGTTGGAGTTTCTAAATCTGTAGCCCTGGTAGGCCTGAACCTCATAATCTTCCTGCCTTAGTCTCCCAAGTAGTTGGAATTACAGGCTGCACACCACCCCGCAGCAGAGTTCCTCTTCAGTACTGTGCATTCTATATGCTCGGCAGATCTGTGATGTGCACCCACGATTGTGAGGTGGGAGGTAGCTGTGCTGAGACTCTTCAGTCTTGTCTGTTCATCTCTCTTTTTCCTCCTTCACTCTTGGTAAACGTTTTTTTTTTTTTTTTTTTTTAACCTCTGTAACATTTGCCCTTTCCTGAACACTAGCCATAGGTAACCTTTTCACATTGGCTTCTTAGGATGTAAATATGCATTTACATTTCCTCCATGTCTTTTCAAAGTATGGCAACTCATCTGTTTCTAGTGCTGAATAATATATTCATGACATGAATATATTATAGTTTCTTTCGCCATTTATCTATTAAAGAGACATCTTGGAGCTGGCATGGTGGCTCCCACATATAATCTTAGCACTTGAGAGGCAGAGCCAGAAAGATTGCCATGAGTTTGAACCTCTTACTCTATGAAGTAAGACTCTGGATAAATAAATAAACAGAACTTTAGTTGTCTCCAGGCTTGAAATTTAAGACTAAATGTTTTATAATACTTGAGCAAGGCTTTTGCATAAGCTAAACTTCCATTTCTTTTGGAGAATCAGCAAGGGTAGATCCTACAGAACGTACGGCGGCAGCATCTTTTAGCCCTGGTTTACCTGTGAGGTGGACCTTCCCTCCTGGTTGCTTAGCTACCATCAATGCATTTTGGATGAGGGATCTGTTAAGGTCTGCATCCAGTACTTTATAAGGTTGATATTTCCTTAGTGTTAAATCTTAAGATTCAGCTACACAATTTTTGTTTTGCTTATTTTACAGAGAAGGGTCTCACAATGTAGTTCTGGATATCCAGGGACTTATGTAGATCAGGCTGGCCTCAAACTGAAGGAGATCTACCTGTCTCTGCCTCCAGAGTGCTGGAATTAGAGCCATAAAATGCATGCTGAAATTACATTAATTCATTTATGAATTTCTCAAAAAGAAAAACTGTCTTATTTTTTGAGACAAGGCCTTACTATATAGTCCTGGCTGTCCTGGAACTCTCTGTCCTAGAACAGACTGGTCTTGGATTCACAGAGATCTCCCCGCCTCTACCTCCCGAGGGCTGGAATTGAAGAGATATGCCACCATACCCACTGAAGAAAATTCTTATTACAGATTTGTATCTACAAATATCTTTTTTTGGAGGGGAAGCTAATATAAATGGTCTGTCCTTTTAAAGTTAAATTCTATGGTCAACTGTTAGTATATCAGAAAGTAATGCATTCTTGTATATTAACCTTACATCCTGAAACTTTTCTGCAATTGTTTATAATGTGAGGATATTTTTCTTTGATCCCTTTGGATTTCCTAAGAAAACCAAGATATTATAATTTATTTTGCGATTTGCATGCCATTTTCCTTTTTCTTATTGTATTGAGCTGGATTTCTGTACAATAATGAAAGGAACACTAACAGCCTAGCTTCTGAAAATGTTCTTTTTTAAATATATAAATATTATATATTTTTTAAATCTATCAATTTCATTTCTATTCTGAACCTGTTGAAGTAGGGACATCTCATCTTATTACATGCCTGGTCTGTTTTTAGTACTTTTAAATGTATCAAAACAAAGTTACATCCTCAGTTTGTAACTGAGGAGACTAGGCACAAAGAAATGACCTTGTTCAATGACGAAACTTCATCCGTGGTTGAGGAAGGCTCCCAATGAGCACCTCAAAGCCTTGGTCACTTCTCTTTCTGAATACAGAAGTGCCAGACTTAATTCTCCAGGCAGGCTACTGTCTCGTTTTAGTGAGTGACTTTTTTTTGTGATCATCACTGCAGCTATCTGGAGCTGCAAGCTGTCACCCACATTATAGAACGACAGGAGTCATTATTGACTCTCTCCAGGTGCGATCTCCCAGCTGATACACAACTGCTGGACTCAGCAGGTCTCTTTCTCCAATCCAGACTAGTCCTTGGAAGGCATTTGTATGTGTGGACTTTCTGTAATTCATTTGCCCAGAGTATACTTTTCAACGGACATAGTTCACTCTTTGTCCATGACTGTTGGGGGGTGGTATTTGCCAGCTGCTTGGACTTTGCAAATTTTCCACGGTGAAGGATTACAGTGTAAATATCAGGTCAGTGGCCTTTGGAGATAGATAAGCTGCTGTTGAAAACGTCTGAATGAATCCATCCTTTAATGCATCCAGTGATTGCTACTAGAAACTTCTTGTACAAGAAAGGCATTTGCAACTGTTAGAGATGGCTCTAAAGTGTAAAGTACCGACTCTTTGTATACAGTATAAAAATTTTAAAGTATTCTGAATGAATGGAAGTACATATTGCTTATAACTGGCACTTAAGTTCTCCTGTCTTGCATTCTAGGTCTCTCTCTCTCTCTCTCTCTCTCTCTCTCTCTCTCTCTCTCTCTCT
>JADRCD010212153.1:0-17818 GCA_019843815.1 Montemys delectorum | reverse complement strand
TCTCTCTCTCTCTCTCTCTCTCTCTCTCTCTCTCTCTCTCTCTCTCTGCGTGTGTGTGTGTGTGTGTGTGTGTGTGTGTGTGTGTTCCCTTACCTTTACTTTTAACTTATAAAATCTTTGAAGGGGTTAATGCCAATATACATAGCCTCATAAAGGTTTAAAACTGTTTCTATATAACATAGGCTTGAGAACGGCTTTTTGGACTAACTCTGTGCCCAACTCCAACAACTGTATCTATTGATCTTATTCATTGCACAGGATATTTACTTTTTTAGGATCAAGTTATATAGGCACAGTCACCAAGATAGATTTTATGTCATGAAAAATACTAGGTATCATCATGTTATTGGTTAGTGTGAAGTGACTAGCCAGTAATTGTCAACTAGCTTAATTTAGTGATAATATGCAGATTTATCTTCTGGCAACTCATTAGACCTATAAGAAAGACGGAAGCTCATTAGCTTTCCTGTCTGGATTAATGTGGCTTTCACTGTTTGGCCAGTAGGTATTAATCAATCATCTATACCTTAGTGAGTTCTCACAGTGTTTCAATACAGTTGCATCCATTGAGTACTGTACATGATAGACAAATAAAATAGCTAAGACTTTAGGGCCTCTACTGTCCTCAAGGTTCACCCAGGAGAATGAGAGGAGCCCTAGTCTGTTTTGCATAGCAAGTTCATGACACATGCATCCAATTTTCCCTGACTGCTCCCTGCAGTCCACACTCATCCAGTTCTTCATCACCTCATGGCTGCTTCTTTTCTCTGTCTTCTTCTGGCCTTTCCTCCACCCTAAGTCCTCTAACTTGTAGTATTGAGTTCCATCATCAGCATCAGCCCTTCAGTGTGAGCATACGTTTCCTGAGTAATCACATGATCTCACTTAAGTCCATGATTTTAAATACTAATTCACCCACAGCGAAGACGTCTCTGAATCCTGGATTGTTGTATTCTTTTTTTTTTTTAAAGATTTATTTTATTTATTTTATGTGTATGAGTACACTGTAGCTGTACAGATGGCCATGAACCATCATGTGTGTGGTTGCTGGGAATTGAACTCAGGACCTCTGCTGGCCCTGCTCACTCCAGCTGTCTTCAGACGCACCACAAGCGGGCATCAGATCTCATTACGCTCACACCCGTGGTTGTGAGCCACCATGTGGTTGCTAGGATTTGAACTCAGGACCTTCGGAAGAGCAGTCAGTGCTCTTACCCGCTGAGCCATCTCACCAGCCCCGGATTGTTGTATTCTTATAACAAGGCCAACCAAATATTAATTACCTCCCCTCAATAGGGCATATATCCTGCCACCTATCCCATCCTGACTGCCCTTCTTCCCACTTAGTTCTATGGGTCAATACCTCGCCATCACTATTGAGTCCAGTTTTGCTCCATACATCTTATATCTAGTTTGTTAGTAACAGATGACAGCTTTATTCCCTAAGTATAGTCAGAATCTGACCTCGAGTAACCTTTCCCCTGCTGGCATCCCAGCCTAGTGCATTACTGTCTTCTGCTTAGGACAGTTCCACTGCCTGTTGACTTCCTAGCTTCCATATAGCTCACTGCAGTCCTCTACATTCAGATAATGACCTTCCTAAAGCTCAGTCCCAGAAACACCAGGATAAGGTTAGGCCTCCTTGCTGCAGCTGATATATTCCATCTTCTGCCTCTTTCTGAACCTCAGCTCCCTTGTTCTTTCATTGTGAGCTCTGTTCCACTATGGCTGCCCTGACTTCCTCATAACCCTCTCCTGGAGTGTCCTCACTTCCTGTGTCTCCGAGGGGTCGGCTTTGACTTCCTGTTAATCTCACTTGCCGTGTCTCTGAGGAGTGATCCAACTATTCACCCTACTCTCAGTCTCCTCTTACCTTGTCATCTTTCAGATTTCAGCTGAAGTGTCCCTTTCTCAGGCAAGATTTTGAAATCAAAATAGCAGTCCTTCACACCACAAAAACCTAATTTTCTTTTTTTTGTTTTCAGCTTCGTATCTGAAAGCCACAGGTTCACTTATGTACTCAAGCTCTGTCAGGTAAAGTTTTACTGCATGTTGAATTTATAGTATCTACATAGAGGCTGATACATAGTAGGTCTTCAAAAAATATTTGTTGAAACTTTGGTTAAATGGCTTTTTTGTAACTTATTTGTAAGAACAAAGGACACGAAGCCAATTATCTCTAATGACTTTTCTGATAGAAAATTCTGTTCTCTCTCTCTCTCTCTCTCTCTCTCTCTCTCTCTCTCTCTCTCTCTCTCTCTCTCTCTTTCTTTCTCTTTGACATCTGACAATCCAAAGTCATCATGCAATGTTCTGTTCTCTTAAATGTGGATTGGTCTGAATAATTGGAAACAAAAGGTGTCAGAATGGCACTCAGTTTCTCAACCCTCAATAAAGCATGTCTCTGGTCACTTAACTTAGATGTACAGAACTTCCTCTTATCCTGTGCGGGTAACCAGTAGGACAGTGTGGCCAGCTGGGTACCACTTTGCTTTGTTACAAGTATACAGTTGATATTTCATTGGAACACTTTTAAAGCAAGATCCTGTGCTGGCCCTAGTCTGCTTTTTAAAATTGAAGTAATGATGATATTAGTTAAAATGTTTAAGTGTTTGGTCTGGGGAGATGGCATAATAGGTAACAGTCCTCTATGTGCAAGTATCAAAACTTGAGTTCAAATCCAGATCCCGGAGATGGAGTAGATCAGTGGGGCTTACAAGCTGCCAGCCTAGAGCCAGTTTCAATGAGAGTCCCAGTCTCAAGGAACAAAGCCAAGAATGATAGAGCAGGGTATCTGATATCCTCCTGGGCCTCTGCACTGCACACACATACCTACACACACCTGTGTGCATATACCACACATGTAAACCACACATATACTACACATGTATATACAAGATTTTTTTTTCAGTTTTAAAATTTATCTCATGCCAATATACTCTGATACTGTTCACATTCAATGTGCATTATTAACTTGTTGAATCCTTGTAGGCAGTCTACCAGTACTGCCCCCAATAATCAGGAGGGAGTCAAGGCACGGTGATAAGGGTCCTTTACTGGTTTCCACATAGCAAGTGAGTGGTGGAGGTGGCATTTGAAGTGTGAAGTCCTTTCCCAGGTCTGCACTGAACAGAACAGAAGAGTCGCAGCTCTCAGGCAGAGTTGAGCAGAGAGAATGGAAATATGTGGGAGGTATATGGGTACCACATCATCAGGTGAGTAAAGACAGAATGAACACAGCAGCTCTGAGGAGTGCCCTGTTCCCTCTCCAGGAAGCCTGTCAATCACTGCTGAAAGGAAGCCCCTTCTCCCCAGACCCTCCCTCCCATAGGCACCTCACTGTCCTCTTCTTGTTCCCCTCCCTGGGCTCGGGGTGTGTTTACCATCCAACACTCCTCTGCTCTTGCTTGAGACAGCAGTTTAGTATCTGAGCAGCCACCCATCTTCAAACATTCCACAGATGTTTCCCTTAACTTGCTTGCTTTGAAAGGTTATCACCAACACAATCAGAGGGAAAACAAGCTCATACTGAGTCTCCTGACTAAGTAAGACTGTGTGGCTAGACATTGGGGGTCAGAGTTTTGAAAGCATGTCCTTTCTGTATCTATTAGCAAAGACAATGTGACAAATGAAAGGGATATATTAAACATTTATAACAAAGTATCCTGCAACTGTTCTTTTTAAAAACTACAAAAAAGCACTTAACGTGCACATATGTGTGTACTTGTGTGGTATGTGTGCTATGGTGGGCTGTCAGAGGACAACTGAGGTGTCAGTTCTCCACTTCCATCATGTGATCCTAGGAATTGAACTGGGGTTGTTGGCTTGGCAACAAGCACCTTTACCTACAGAGCCATCTCATTTTCTCTATGACTGTTCTGGAAATACTAGCGTAATATAGAGTAGTAGATACTATTTTGGATCTACAATGATACTGACTACATACTATTTGAAAAAAGCTGTGGCAACTTTAAAAAAATTAAATAATTCATTGTTGAGTGACACAAAAAAACCATAAAAATTGTACTAAAAGTGTAGCTCAGTTGTAGAACACAATTGGATAACATCTGATATGTTGATATGAGTATACATTGTATAATTTTAAAATCACATTTATTTATTTGAAATTTTTATGCGTGGGTTTGTGATGTGAGGACAGGAGCCCATGAAAGCTAAAAGTTTGGATCACACTGAAGATGGAGTTATGTGACCTGCCTCATATGGGTGCTGGGAACCAAAATTGACCCCTCAGCAAGAACAGTTTATGCTCTTAACTGCTAAGCCATCTCTCCAGCCCAACATATTGAACAGAATGTTTATGTTGCACTAAAATATATCTATCTCTTCAAACATTTTTCATTTTATTATGGTGAAAGCTCAAAAATTCTTTCTTCTATCTTTTAAATATCTTTCCTAAGCAGGTTGTATTTATACATTTTTCTTTTCTTTTTCTTTTTTTCTTTTGATGTGAAAATAATCAGTTTTATTTATTATCACTCATAAAAGATAAAACAAGCAAACCACATGTAGTAACTGACCAACAGAGCCTGGAGAGCTTCCTGAAGAAACACATAGGAATAGAAACAGACAGGGCTCAGGAAGCCATCTGAGCACAGGGAGGTAGCACCCTTCAGGAGTGTTCCCTGACCTGGGCCAGGCTCAGCCACTCTGAGGGATGGTACCTAAGAAGCTTGGAGATCAAGTCTTGGGCTCCTGCAGGCACTGACGAAGGAAACTTAAAATCCACCTGACGGATGCTTCTGCATGTCTCACTGGAGGTGCTGCTCTCAAAGGGTGGCTTTCCCACCAGCAGCTCATAGCAGAGCACACCAATGCACCACAGATCAACCATCTCATCATACGTCTTCCTCTCTATCATTTCTGGGGCCAAGTAGTCCAGAGTCCCACACATCTTCTTTCTCCTGAGAGAGGGGGTATGCACAGACCAGCCAAAGTCTGCGAGCTTCACCTCACCCCTGAGGCCCAGCAGGAGATTCTCTGGCTTGATGTCCCTGTGAATCACCTTGTTCTCATGGCAGTAGGTCAGCGCATCTGACAACTCCTCTATTATCGTGGCTGTACGCTGTTGGTCCAACTTCTGATCCTCTGAAGCTCCTTATAGAGCTGACCCCCTGGAGTATACTCCAGAACTAAGTACACCCAAGTGTCATCGTAGAAGTAGTTGTACAGGCGAAGGATATTTGGGTGTCGTAGGTGTGCCTGGATCGCCACTTCCCTGTGAAGTTGGTGCTTCAATCCCTTCTTCTCTATCTCAGATTTGAAGAGGACCTTCAGGGCCACGATGGATTTTTTTTCCTTGAGCCGAGCCAGGTACACACGCCCAAATTTCGCCTTGCCCAGAGGACGTCCAATTTTAAAGTCATTGACGGTGAAATGCTTCCTGGTTGAGGTGCTGGGCTCTGTGAGGTGCTGGAGTCTGTAGTCCAACTCCCAACAATCAACTCCCAACAATGGTTGGCAGCAGGGGTGAATGGAAGTCCAAGGATCCAGCAGTTGCTCAGTCCCACAAGGCAAGCAGGAGAAGCAGATAGAGAGCGAGCTACATTTTTCTTTATATGGATAAATAACAACAATAGTTAAAGAAGAGGAGGCTGTGAGTTTAGGAGTGGTTAGGAGGTCGTGGAAGGGTAGGAGAGGGAGTAAAGAAATGATATAATTATATTTTAATCGAATAAAAAGGTCTATCTGTGTTATGTTGCTCTTTAATGTCAATGTGCTGTGTGATAGCACAGCAGATGTCCTGCTCCTATGGAACTTTAACATGCAGTCACTGACCTATCGTGCCTGCTTCTTGCCTTTCTGCAACTCTCCATATCTCCTGTAACTGCCGTTCTATTCTATAGGATAAACGTTTCCAGAATCCATACACGAGCAGATCATGGAACATTTATCTGTCTGTACCTGGTTTATCTCCCTTAACTTAATAACCCCTCCTTTCTCCTAAGGTATCTCAAAAGGCAGATTTCATTCTTTGGCGGAGTACTGTTCCACCGAGTCACAGATAACCTAGTGCTTCACTTCCTGGACTGCAGCCAGTGTTTTTCCTCCTCCTCCTCCTCCTGCTCATCCTCCTCCTCCTTTCTCTCTTCCTCCTGCTCCTCCTCCCCCTCCTCCTTCTCTTCCTCCTCCTCCTCTCCTCCCCCTCCTCCTCACCCTCCTCCTGTCCCTCCTCCTCTCTCTCCTCCCCTCTTCCTCCCCCTCCTCCTGTCCCTCCTCCTCTCTCTCTTCCCCTTCCTCCTCCTCTTTTTCCTCTTCCTCTTCCTCCTCCTCTTCCTCCTCTTCTTCTTTGTGTTGATTGTGTTGTACCTTCTACCAACTGCCCATCTTATTGCTGGGGATTTTATTGAGAAGCCACAAAGCATCTAGGACATTCAGAGACTCTAAGAACAAAGAATAAACTACTAGACAGAAGTTTCATCTTAATACCACTTGGGAACAAGAAATACATCGCCTGCCCTCTGAAATTTTCACCATCAGTAACCATGGATATAACTTTGCCAATATTATAGTTTTGAGAGACTATCAGAGAAGAGCCATACTGTTGATTTTTAGGAACTGGACACAGGACATCAAGCATGTCAGGCAAGTGTTCTATCACTGATCTACATCCCTGATTCGTAATTTATAATCTGCTATGTTCCTTGGTTTTGAACTTAGATGTGTTCTTGGCTCTTTTTTTGTTTGTTTGTTTATTTTTATTTTTTATTTTTCGACAGGGTTTCTCTGTGTAGCCCCGGCTGTCCTGAAACTCACTCTGTAGAACAGACTGGCCTTGAACTCAGAAATCTGCCTGCCTCTTAAAATGTCATGGTTAAGTGGGAGAGGGTGGGGTGGCAGGCATGGGGAGGGGGGAGGCAACAGAGGTTTGTTCTTGTTGTTTTTGTTTGTTTGTTTTTTGGAGGGGAAACTGGGAAAGGAGAAATTTACATGTAAATAAAGAAAATATCTAAAAAAAAAAAAAAAAAAAAAAAACCAGGAAAAAAAATGTCATGGTTAGTACCAGATGTGTTCTTTAATCTATGCCATTCTATCTCAACATTGGTTTTATGAAACAAGACGATAGTGAGGTTCTGAAATGAGATTTTATGCATCGATGGGCATAAGTATTGCTAAAAGCTGACACATTCAGGTAGTTTATTAATTTTTATTAAACACACCACAGTCCCTGGCATCTCTTCCCTCCATACACACCCAATGCTCAGTGGGGTTACTGAGCATCCAGCAGAATGTGAAAGCTCCTAGGGTGTTCACATTTGCATTCTTCCAAATGCAAAATTAATAAAGCAAATAGTACAATATCTACAAGTATAAAATACTCACAATTTAACCAACCATTTATATTGAATAGCTGTAACTAAAAATGAAAACAGAATAATAGATGTAATCATGTAATTGTGATGACATAGGACTGGAGGAGAGAAGAGACGATGTTTCAGAGATGGGAAGGTTTATGCAGCTTAGGGGAAGGTGGGCCTATAAGCACAGCTTGTGGTCTGGAGATGAACATGCCGACTGGGGAAAGTGGAGATGACCCCCGAGCATTTTATATATTGATTACCTAGTATAGTATTTGATATTTTGTTGATTTGCAGAAATATAATGGTTACAATGCAATGGTTAATGATGCAATTTATATGTGAGAGAGAAAGAATTATGCCATGGAGATAATTTCTTCATTTCTTTTTTTGTCCATATGCTCATCAATTCAAAAGCATTTTGAGCATACCTGTTGGGTCAGTGTCTTAGTCAGGGTTTCTATTCCTGCACAAACATCATGACCAAGAAGCAAGTTGGGGAGGAAAGGGTTTATTTGGCTTACTTCTACATTGCTGTTTATCACAAAGGAAGTCAGGACTGGAACTCAAGCAGGTCAGGAAGCAGGAGCTGATGCAGAGACCATGGAGGGATGTTCCTTACTGGCTTGCTTCCCCTGGCTTGCTCAGCCTGCTCTCTTATAGAACTCAAGACTTCCAGCCCAGAGATGACACCACCCACAAGGGGCCCTACTCCCTTGATCACTAATTGAGAAAATGCCCCACAGCTGGACCTCATGGAGGCACTTCCCCAACTGAAGCTCCCTTCTCTGTGATAACTGCAGCCTGTGTCAAGTTGACACACAAAACCAGCCAGTACAGTCAGCTGTGTGCTTAGCCACTAGGGGTGCTGCAGCAATGACCAAAATCAGAGGACTGGTTTCTAGAACTTTATAAACTAGTGGAATCAGATTACAGACATTGTGAGTATCAAGGAAAGAGCCTAGATGTTGGCTTAAACGGTAATGAGAAGTTATCAAAGCACACACACACACACATATATATATATATTATATATAAATATGTATATATGTATACACACACACATAATTTTAGGATTTATCACAGTAGATAGGAACTAGAGGTGTGGGCATTGCTTCTGAGCAGATGGGAAGAACATAGAAGTGAGATCTTAAATCAGAGCAGTGCCAATGTCCTTGGTGTAAGGATAAATATAAGGTTGGGTCAAAACCATTTAGCTAAGTAAAGCTGTATGATGGATCAAAATATTTATGTTAAGTTACTCTAAAGCTACATGGGGAATTTTGGTATCATAAGCCAAATAGATCATTTTGAAAGACGGGCCAGAAATATTCTAAGAGCCAGAGGAAGTACACTTCTGCATTAAAACAGTATTTTCTAGACTTGATTAAAGTTGCACACATGACCTCAAAGCGGCTGGGACTGCATGGGAAGACTTTTGCAGCATCAAAGCAACATGTGTCAGAGGGATCATGAAGTCCCACCCTGACTGAAGAGCTATTGACAATTGATAGCTCCTGAGGGAGGGAGACTTGGACATGCAGGTGCTGAAAGGCTAGCATGCTCCAGAAGAGGGTCCCGTGAACATACAGGAAACACTAAATGGACTCAGTGGACATTTAAGAGAGGGAGGGGGAGGGAGGAAAGAAAGGAAGGTGTGTGTGTGTGAGAGAGAGACAGAGCAAGACAAAGACAGAGAGAACAGAGAACACATGAATTTCAGGGAGAGACATGGGATGGGAAGGAGAAATGTCAGGGAGAAAACAGGGGTGTTAAAACACATTGTATATGTATGAATATTAAATAAAATATTTTAAAAGTAAATTTAGAGAAAAATTAGATGAGTGTCAGAGGGATGGTAAACAGCTGGTTTTGAACATGTTGCCATTCTGCGCTCATGCCAAGTGGGTCTCCTGAGAAGGGATGGATCTTCATTTTATTTTTAACAGTGACCATGGAAAGAAAAGGTTTTGCATGATGAGGGAATATACACAAGTAGAATGAAGCTTTCACAGATGGCACCAACGCTCGCTCTTATCTGTCCTTTATCTGTGATGCTGGGGATTGATCTCAGGGCCCCGGATGTACTCTCTGACTGTGCCTTATCCTCAGTGTTTGTTCCAGTCTAACCCTTTTATGTCACTCAAGCTTACCTTCACAACACATGGTTCACTTTGTGATTGTGTGAAAGCTGTCTGAAAGGTAGCTGGGGATTGCAATGCCTCTAAAGGATTGTATTTCCGACAACAAGGATCTTCTTGTAGAAGAAAAGTCAAGGTGGATAGAGGTTTTAGAATTATGATTAAGTTAAGTTTAGAATTATGTTTGAGTTAAGAGGACACACAACTGAAGCCCAAATCTTTTAGTTACAAGCAAAGCATCCTCCAATACAAGACTAAGTTAGATAGCCATTTCTTACTGTATGGTTAACAAAGGACATTAGAATTGTCTACTCTTGAGCCTTGTCCACTGTGATTTAAAATGTGAAACATGTAAAGATATGACTTAGTGAGTTCTCCTATTTAATAAAGGACTGTCAGCATTCCCTTTCTTGTAGGCACGTTTCACATGTGAGTTTCCCATGATTATGGTTTTAAGTGTTACTGAGCTTGAGCCAAAGAGCCACCTCTGTGCTGGTGTAGAGTACCATAACTGTCACTTTAATTTGACTGATGAAGGAGCTACTGCATGCACCTATCTGGGGAGGGGCCACACACATATTTCTCTACCAGAATTGGCTTTATTTTCAGGGTGGCCAAGACCATTGGGGAGATATTCCTACCTGAACTTCTGGAGGATTCTCTTTCCTTATGAACCTAAGCAGAATACCAAAGATAGTGTGTGTAAAATGTATGGCTTTGAGACTTATGGTGGATAGGCAAAGAAGGTACATTGTAGGTACCAGCATTTGAGTGATAAATGGGACAGGTCACTGGCCTATTGAAAGAGACCTCAGCCTGCCTAATGGCCAGAATGTTTTTAGCCTCTTCAGTTGGTCAGGGTTGAAGTAAGGCACCTCTACCCTTATCCCTCTAACCATACGAGTTCTCATTGCATTCTAATGAGAGAAGTGTGTGCGCGCATGCGTGTGTGTGTGTGTGTGTGTGTGTGTGTGTGTGTGTGTGAGAGAGAGAGAGAGAGAGAGAGAGAGAGAGAGAGAGAGAGAGAACACACGATGTGAAATTGCTCATGGCTGCTTGCCACATGTGCAGGCCCCACTTTATTGGTCAAGTTAAACAGGCAATCGATGAGCACTCTGAATGGCTCCATGACCCTAGGCCTGTGTAAGACTGAGTTTGGGATACAGCGAGCTTAAGACTTGGCTTGTGCTTTTGGGGAACCCCTTATAGGCAAGATGGGGGATACAAATTGTGAATTTCAGTTGCACAAAAACACTAATGTAACAACTTCAGTCGTTAAAAAAAAAAAAAAAAAAGGAAAGACAGAACTAGCAGTTTTTAAACAGCCCACGAGAGACTCCAAAGTTTACTGGCCAAAGTTCATGCCTTAGCCACTGTTTACACAGGACAGCTAACCTTCTGTCCTAGTGGACAGGACCTATGTGGTGACATTTGAGGACCCATGGAACCACTGCTTCAGGCACGTTCCATTGTGAGTCAGAGTTCACTCGTTATGTAGTCAGAGGCAGAGTAACTGCCCACCTAACTATCTGAATTTTAGGGAAGGCTAGGTATGGTTTGCAGTCATCGGACCACTACATTGACCAGAAAGTGAAGAAATGGAAATTGATATGGTTATATATGAGAGCAAAGGCACATGAGAATTAGAGGCTGGTTCACAGTGGAGGATTGGATACATCCTGGTGGAGAGTCTAGGACAGCTGTTTGAGGGCGAAGATGGCAGAGGGGAACCCAGGGTTATGATGAGTCTACTGAGGGGCTAGGGAGGGAGGGGACTGGCACAGAGAACTTCCCTTATTTTTTACGTGTTCTCTCCCTTCTTGTTTTGGCTTGTGATAACATAGTCTTGATTTTCTCCCATGTCCCTGGCCACCTGTTCGTGAATGTCTAATCTTTCTTAAGATTCCATTGTGGCTTTCTTCTTCATGCATACTTTTCCTTTTCCCCCAGGGTAGCTTAATTTTTATTTTTGAAAAAAATAGTCTTACTATATAGCCTAGGTTGGCTTAGAACTTGTGACCCTTCTGCTTCAGACCCCTGGATGCTGTAGTTACAGATGTGTGCCACCACACTTGGCAATTTCTATCTTCTTCATGATGCATAAGTAGTGTTCCTACATTAGGCCCTGCCTGGGACCTCTATTTAATATATAATCATCCAAAAGATAATCCGTTTTTAGAAGACTCAAATATGCCTGAAATTGAGCATGTGCAGATCCTACCAGTCACCTTGCTCCATCACTCTGGTCATTGACCAATGCTTTTCAATCACTGAGCGAAAGTAGGATATATTGGTATAAGAAGAACTCTCAGGCCCCAGAAGATTCTCAAGGCTGTTTGGATAGGGAATTCCATAGTCAGAGTCTCCAAGCCATGGTCTAGCAGAGGAACAAAAAAAGCTGAAGGACAAAGGAGTTTTTCCAACGTAATGTAGAGAAAGGGGTTTTCTTGTTAGGTCAAAGGGTAATACTATCCATGATCTCTCTCTCACTCTGATATCTCCATGGCTGTCCAATTCTAAACGGTTGATAGAATTCAAGGTCTTGTCTTCTGTTGCTGGGGTTATTGCATTAATTCTCTGAGTAGTCTTCTTACATGTATTCCTTTTGTCTTTGCTAAGCTCTCCTCCCACGGTAGAGCTGCGGTAATCCTTCTGAGCATAATCAGATTATATCATTGCACTAAGGAAGCCATTCAATAACTGTTGAATACAAGCTTAAGTGTTTAACTATAGCTAATATGAGGTACAAAGTCATCTTCAATACACCCTATCTCATCTCATACCAGGCTTCTCGATAACCTTTGGTTGATCTTTCTTAGCTTTTTTTTTTTTTGGTTTGTGATTTCAATTTTTAAATTCTTGTTCTGCCTTAAGCATTGCCTCATAACATTTCCTTTATTTTAAAGTCTTTTTTCCTTCGCTATTTCTGCTCACTGAAAGCTTTTCAGCTTGTATGTGTTACCATCAGTAACGCTTCTCAAGCTCCCAGGCCAATGGTGTTCCTAAGTAATGGTTAAATCAGGAGTATTATTTTATCCTTAATTATCTGTGTGAACTAGTGTATTGGTCATCTTAGATAAACCATTCCCCCAGATGATCTGTTGCTTTCTTCAGGGATATTATTTTTCAAAGGAGCTTGTACTATTAAAATAACCCTATCCCCAAACTTAGCTTAGAAACTCAAATACTTGAAAAATCTGCTTTTATTTTCTGCTGGCTAGCTTACTTTTCATTTCTTTCTTAATGTTCCTGCATGACGTTCCACTTTTTTCTAAGGTGGAACTTACTTCTTTGAACTGATCTTTTGTGAAACCGTTGGAAATTACCCATCTTCCCAAGCTTCTGCTTCCCTCCGCTTTCTGCCTGCTCATTCCATTTTTCCAGCCGACCCCGCCCTCTACCAACATTGCTCCACAAGCACAAATTCATCCAGGGAAAGCAAATTCTAAATTTTATAGTTGTTTGAGTCGCATAGGTGGCAACGCACACATCTTTAGGCATGAGCTCACTATTTTGATTTAGAACCTTCCTATCTATGATCCTAGCTACACTACACATTCTGGAGGCATAGCACTGAGCAATGTTACACCTTAATTATTTTCGTTTTCTTGTATCTTCACAGTCTAGAAAATAACCTGGGTGACAGCAGCCACTCAGTGTCTGCTGAGCATAAGGTGACACTACTTAACATAGGAACGAGACGTTACTTTGTGTCTTCTGCTCTGTCAGCAGGACATGGTGCTTGTTGATACCAGGGAATGTTTGTTCTTAAATACCATCATTCCTGATGTGTTTACCTTGGCCAGCTTTCCATGTGCCTGAAGAAAGAAGTTTGGACTGATCAATATAGCCATCTGACTTTAAAACAGTAGGAAAAAGCTAACTTGCATACATTTAGTATGTAGCTGTAGACAGAGTATAGATATAAAAATTAACACTATTGAAATGGCCATCATATACATTTTGACTGCTTATTTAGAGTCTTGGTGTTAAGTACACTGGAGCTGTCACAGCTACGAACCAGGCATGACTGGGAATGAGTACACCGGGGCCATAAGTTACTGACATTAGTTTTCCATTCTATTTGAGTACATATTTTTGTCATAGTATTGATTGCTGAAATTGTTTTGCCAAAAATCCTTCAAATTCATATATGTTATTTGAATAAAGGAATTTTTAATCTATCTTAATGTCATAAAAAAGTCAATTTGAAAAATTCAGTACTTATATACCCAATAATATTTGACAATTATTTTTAAACATTTGTTTATAGAGCTTACTATGATTATAGAGCTTACTATAATTATGCTATGGATGAATCTATCTTTAATACTCTAAAAAAGATGACTACAGACAATCATTTATTTGATATGTGTAAAATTTACAGGTGATTCAAGATCAGATACTCCATTTCTCATTGTAATACCATTCATAGTTATTTGCAAAACTAATTGGCATTTTAGGACTTGAATATTGTAAGTTTTAGCTGGGTGATAAGTTGGGAAATTTTAGGTAAGTATTGGAACCAGGAGTTTATAAAATCATAAATTCTAAAGTTTTAGAAGTGATCATAATCAAATATTACCCTTTAATGAAAATATTCTAAAGTCAAGCTACAAAAATTTCAACATAAGATTATCTTAGCTATGCAATGTAGTTTTTTTTGTCTTTTTTTTTTGTAGATACAATTTCTCTGTCTAGATTTGACTGTCCTAGACCTTGCTCTGTAGACCAAGTTGGTTTTGAACTCAGAAATCTGCCTGCCTCTGCCTTCCAAGTGCTAGGATTAAAGGCATGTGCCAGCTACCACTGCCTGGCTACAATCTATGCTTTATAAGAGGTTATAAAACTTTGGCTTTGTGACATTAATCTTTCAGATAATAAGTCTTTTGGATTGTGTTTGGAGAACATACAGACTGTGAGCAGATGTTCAGAAGTGGATTTGCTTAGGGATGAATTCTATCTGCAGCAATAGTTATAAACAGAATTACTGTTATTTCCATTTTATATGCTCTACTTGTTGATCTATGAAGAACAGATAAGCATACAGGCATTCGTTATAGTTTTCTTTAACTAGAAAAACATTAAGTATGAAAAAGCATTTAATACAGTTTAGGTACATTTAGCCATCTTTTAATTTCTTTTTTTTTTTTTTTTTCAAGACAGAGTTTCTCTGTAGTCCTGGCTGTCCTGGAACTCACTCTGTAGTCCAGTCTGGCCTCGAACTCAGAAATCCACCTGCCTCTGCCTCCCAAGTGCTGGGATCAAAGGCGTGCGCCACCACCGCCCGGCCCATCTTTTAATTTCTTAAGAAATATTAAGCTGATTCAGATAGTGAAGAATGCATGAGAAGCAGTGGCACAGCTTGGCTTGAACTAGTTCTCCAACTTGGAATCCTTAACTCCATGTATCCTCTTCTACCTTTGAGGACACCTTCTCATTCCATAAGACTTTCGCATGTCACATGGAAAGCACACTATCATAGCAGTTCGAAGAGGAAGGACCTCAGGAATAAATTTATTCCAGTTGATTTACATGGCATGGAGACAATAACAGATTTGCAGATCCAAGTCAGTAGCAAGAATCTGAGCTGAATTAAGCTTCAGTCAGCAACAAAGGAACTGGGAGGATAATAGGAAATGTGAGTGGTACAAGCATAAATTCCGGGGGCTCGATCTAGCAAGAAGGAAAGACGGAAAAGTACATTTTTGCCATTGGGACTATGGTACACAAGGTTGAACAGATCAAGCAAACCGAAAATAGTAATTTTGTGAGCATTTACTATGTACTCGACAGTGTTTTAATGAAAGAAGTATAGTTTAAACAGACACAAACCTGTTGTTGGAAAATAACTGTCTCCAAAATGCATTCTCTCTCAGTTTTCTCTTCCATTTTCCTCCTCGTTTTTAAGTCATTGTTCGTTTATAGCAAGATCTTATGTAGCCCAGGCTGGCCAAGTGTCAAGATTATAGGACTGTACCACTGCATCTAGCATTCCAAAATATGACTCCACAGGTATAGAATATCTTGAGGTAAAGAAGATAAGATGCTTGTGTGGAGTTGAAGAGCAAAACCAAGGGGGTTTAGGAGCGTGTCAGCCTAGGCTCCTCTACCCAGAATGCCCATCCTTGGGTGACTGCTCAGTCTGACTTGTACTGTACTCCACTATATATGATTTAAAATGTAGCCTCTGCCATCCCGGACATTTTCCTTTTTTTTTCTTTGAATAAAAATTTTCTTGTAACATTAATAATGTCAAAATTACACAAATAATGGGGTAATGTTGTCTTTTAAAGTCATGGAGTGCTTTGCTTGGGAGAAGCCCTCATACTTTGAGGGTAAACACGCAGCCTTTGACCATCCTCAATTACACAACCGTGTCAGAGCACAGTCATTGAGAACACCAGGTTATTCTCTAAACTAGGACTCCACAATGAATACTCTTTGGCAATCTCATTTTATTTTTCTCTTGGAAAATTAAGTACTTTTGTGTCATCGTTGAGCATTTCCTTCACCTGAACGATTCCTATGACATCAAAGGAGAACAACTTAGCCTTAGTGATTTACTACCGCAGTTCCTGTTTCTCTCCCAGCCACTGTCTCCTCTCACCCAGCCCTTTCTCTGCTCACATTTTCTAACCTTAGCAGAAATCATAAAAATGTGTAGAAGTGTAACCACAGAGAAACTGTGAGGTGAGGGAACCCGAGGGACGGAGCCACAGCAGCTAGACGGCAGATGAGGTGCTGGCAGGACGCTGACAGTTGTTAGCCAGCCTCCACTGTAGATCGGAAGTGCTGTCTTCATCCTGTCTTATAAAGTGAAGGAATTGGCAATGTCAGGACAGATGAGACAGCCTGCGTTATCATTTCAGCAAAACTTCTGTTATTTTTACTCCCATCAGAGAGTTCTTTTAAGAGGGATCGATTAGGGTGACCCAAACCTGAGTAGTGTAGTTGGCATTTCGGCTTCACCAAGGCCATGACAAGTCTTGTTTCCAGGTATACCAGCTCCAAAGAACCTGGTTTATCCTGATGGGTGGATCTTTCGTTCCTGAAGTCACAGAGACTACTTTAAAACAAAGAACGAGATATAAAAGGAGGTTGCAGAACAGGCCAACTCCCAGTTTTCCTTTTTTAAAGAAAAATTCGTATCTCGTTTCTAGTCTATCATGATATAGTGGAGGACTTAGCTATCATATGAAAACTGGAGCTCATAGCTACTTTTATTTTCCCTGAGGCACAGTCAAACTTGTACGGGTGGAGAAAACTGTAGTAGTTATCTTTTGAGGTCTCTGCATACTGGTTTTTAAGATGATCTCGCATCAGAATATGAAATTTTCTTATCTCCAAGAAGCTGTACACACACACACATATCCACGCACACACACACACAGGCATACACATGTGCATACATATACATACATACACATATACATATATACACATACATACATATATATATGCATACACACATACATACACACATATATTCTTATACACACATATACATAAGTACACATATACACATACATACACATACATATATACACACATGTGTACATATACACACATATACGCATACACACACCTACACATACATACACATATACACATACACACATATACACATATATATTTAACTGATCAAAGAGTAATATATAAAGCTATTTAAATCTAAGCATTTATTATGTTAGATAATTCTGTTCTGTTGCATCTGGTCAGCAAACATATGCAACAAATTAAAGAGACTGAAGTATAGCAGCAAAGTTTTGGCTTTACGGGTACAGACAGACATAAAATCAAGAAAGGTGATATTCTCCATGTTGTGCACTTTGATTTATAAATAACCTTACATCAAGTTTGTACAACTTTTCACACCACTAGATACCTACCATGCACGAACATTCTAGGCAAGTCTCAAAGTTCTGGATGAAAAATTAGAGCATTCACTAGTATGATTATTACTTAGCTAACTCAAAGAAATTCAGCATTATCTGTGCATAATGATTCATTGTGGTTAGTCAAGCAAAAACACAGTGAAAGTTCATTTCACAAAGTATCAAGTATAGCACAGTAACAAAATATAAATGTTCAGAGAACCTCATTCCGAAAATTACTCATAGCCCCAAACACTAATCTCAACATTTATTTATTTATTTATTTATTTATTTTTAAACTATCAAACACAGCTTCAAAATGTGACGGACCCTCTTTTAACCCTATGAGGAAAACACGCTGAAATAATGGGGAAAGCCCAAAGCATTCCTAGTAAAGTAAGAAACAAGACAAAAGTGTCCACTGTCTTCACTGGTACTCTGTATAGTGCTTGAAATCTCAGTCAAAGCCATAAAACAAGAAAGG
>JADRCD010212151.1:34213-46249 GCA_019843815.1 Montemys delectorum | reverse complement strand
TTGGTTGGGAGACTATTAATGACTGTTTCTATTTCATTAGCAGATATAGGACTGTTTAGATCGTTGATCTGGTCTTGATTTAACTTTGGTACCTGGTATCTGTCTAGAAAATTGTCCATTTCATCCAGGTTTTCCAGTTTTGTTGAGTATAGGCTTTTGTAGTAGGATCTCATGATATTTTGGATTTCCTCAGTGTCTGTTGTTATGTCTCCTTTTTCATTTCTGATCTTGTTAATTAGTAAACTATCTCTGTGTCCTCTAGTTAGTCTATCTAAGGGTTTATCTATTTTGTTGACTTTCTCAAAGAACCAGCTCCTGGTTTGGTTGATTCTTTGTATAGTTCTTTTTGTTTGTATTTGGTTGATTTCAGCCCTGAGTTTGATTATTTCCTGCCTTTGACTCCTCTTGGGTGAATTTGCTTCTTTTTGTTCTAGCGCTTTCAGTTGTGCTGTCAAATTGCTGGTGTATGCTCTCTCCAGTTTCTTTTTGGAGACACTTAAAGCTATGAGTTTTCCTCTTAGGACTGCTTTCATTGTGTCCCATAGGTTTGGGTATGTTGTGGCTTCATTTTCATTAAACTCTAGAAAGTCTTTAATTTCTTTCTTTATTTCTTCCTTGACCAAGTTATCATTGAGTAGAGTGTTGTTAAGCTTCCATGTGTATGTGGGCATTCTATTGTTTATGGGTCTTCACCAGTCAATTAAAATTGTCTAGAAACTCCCTCAGTGGCGTGTCTGGAGTGTTGTCTCCTTGGTGATTCCAACTGTTGTCAATTGCCACTGAGGTTTAGTCATGGCAGTGAATAATTTGGAAGTAAAAAAATAATTGTTGTTGTTGGTAATGATGATGATGATGATGATGATGATAATAATAATAATAATACTGTTTTTGAGTAGATGAGAGATTCACATATTGGGGGGCAGTGTGAAGAGGGAGCCCTGTACTATGTAGTAAGAGAAACAATGAGTTCAGCTATTATTGAAAGCAGTATGGAGGCCATCACCCACATAACCCAACAATATTACTGTAGGTGCGCGTATCCTAAGGGAATAGCAGCTATATGTCCTAGGGATGCATGTACTCATGCTCACTGCAATAATGTGTGTGTTAGTCTTGTCATGCACTAACCCTGAGTATCCACTAGCAGATGAAGATGGGGTACATATACATTGTTGAATACTAACCATCTCTAACAGACTGAACATGGATGAAGCTTAGCTCATACTGATTGAAGCATGCTGGCCATAGAAAGAGAGAAAAACAAAATAGTACCATGAAAGCAGAAAGAGGGATGGTCGCTAGCAGGGGCTGGTTTGAGCTAGGAGAGGGTTAGTGAGATGCTGGGGGAGGTAAAAGAAACCTCAGATTCAAAGCAAGGCTTTGCAGGAAGTGGCAAAGGCATGATCATGATCAGCAGAAAGGCACATGCCTAAGCACAATGCTCATCCACTCTGAGTAACTGTCCAGTGTGTATATGGCAGGAGGGACAGCCAGGCACAAGGAGTCCAGACTCAGAACCGATCTGGGTGTTTTCAATTAAATGCCATATGAAAAAGTATCCTAGTCCAGGACTTATTCAGCATTGGCAAAAAGATAATCTGCAAATTTAAAAGGCTTCCAATTCCAGGAATGAGATGGAGGCTGGTTCCCTATACTCCTGTCATAAGAGACTCTATCACCTGCAGAACAACTTGCTGGAACATTTCAAGGGACCCCAAGGCTTCTAGGGCCTCCGTCTTCCTTTCCACAGTTAGCCAGGATGTGTGTTTCCTATTATGCAAACTAAATGATAGTGGTGCATTTTTGAGCACTCTGTTCTGTACTGACAGACGCAAACACACTGGGGAAGCATCCAGCATTGTCAATAATGCATGTTTCTGTTTCATTATTTTGAAAACATCTGTTGAAGAAGATGCTGCTCCTGAGGGGATCTAGGAATTCAAGTCAACTAGCTGTGTTGGCTCTGGTTCTGTGCATCCCTCAAAGGTGTAGTTTCAGGGCTCCAGAGAAAGCCAAAGATAGGATGGTCTCTTGACACGGTCAAAGGTGAAATGGTCTCCAGACTTCTGTGTGCTGGACTGTGAGTTCTTATTAGAGAAGACATATACCTGGGCATGTGCACATTCTCTAGAGCAAGGCAAGGAGAGGAGGTAACAGGCAGGTCTCCTGAGCCAGGCTCTGTGACCAGGAGCTAACTAAGCCATGATTAGGGGGCTACAGAGGAGGCTAAGCGTGAGTTTCCCAGCGCTAATCAGAGGGCTTGTTGTACTCCTGAGGAGGAGGACCTAAAACCTGGGAAGAAAGAAAGTGAGCCTGTTTCCTCATTGGAACCATGAGGTCTCAAGGGAGATCTATCTGGGGATGTAACACGATGGTCCAACACCTGCTCAGCTTGCGTAAAACCTGGGTTTGACCTTTACCTTCACATAAACTGAACTGAGCATGCCTATAATCCTAACACTTGGAAGACAGAGATAGGATGTTCAGAATTTCCTTTTCCTTCATGGCTGCATAGTATGTTGGTAGCCAGCCTTGACTGCAAGAGGCTGTGTTTAAAAAACAAAAACAACAACAAAACAACAACAACAACAACAACAACAACAAAAACCAATCGAACAAAAACAAAACAGAGAACAAAAACTTTGAATCCTTGTCACCTGTTAAAATGCAAATGAGAATGGTTTGTTTTTACTGAGGCAGGAAAGAATTACATGTGGAAAAATTGTTAACATCTATTGTAGGAATCATCTTCCCAGATCACATCTGTCCCATAATAGCATTTAGGACTCGAAACCAGCTGTGGGGGGGGAGGGTGTGAGGGGGAAGGGGGGCAGAGCATCGAGCGCCATGGAACTTTAGACTGTGAGAAGGAAAGGAGCACAACACCTGGACTCCGGTGACTTGGGCAGGACTCCCCAGCATCTTTAGAGAATTCCCATACAAAGTCGGAGGCCTAGACACAAATGCTTTATTTTTCTTTATTTAGTAATTAATTATCCAGATATTTCCCCCATTCCCTTAATTTCTTCTTGTGTTCAGTGTTTGAATTCACATTAGGTGTAAAAAATCAAAATAAAAAGGAAACCTGAGCTCAATTCTTCACAATGGAATGTTCTCCAAGATCATCTGGGGGGCTAATGGGTAGGTAGGTAGGGAGGGAGGCCTGTGTGACTCTTCCTTAGACTTGATATCAGTCCCTGTGTAACTGAACAGCTGCCTCTCTAATCCTGTTCATGTATGGACACTTCAGAAGCCTCTTTAAATGGACATTTCAATGCAGGCTTGCTGGCTTGGTAAATGTTCTTTACCAAGTATTGCTTGGGGTAAGAAGGGCATATGGAATGTTAAGACACACAGGAAATATATGGAGTTTTAGACACAGATTTTAAATATGGGCTCATTATTAAACTTTTCTGCAGCACCAGAGGCTCTCCAGCATCCAGGCTGGTTTTCAAAAGCTCCAGAACTTGCAAGGAGGGGCTTCGGCTACAGTCAGACTTCCACAGCCTCCAGACTTTGAAAGGACACTGTCTAGCATCAGACAGGCTCCCATAGGCTCCAGACCTTGAGAAGCAGGCAGGATTCCCAGTTTTCAGATCTTGCAGCACCAGACAGGCTCCCATGGACTCTAGACCCAGCAAGGATGTTCTCTAGATTCCAGGCAGGCTCCCATGGGCTCAAGACCTTGCAATGAAGCCTCTAGTACCCAGAGAGCTAGTACTCTAGTTCTCATGGGCTTCATACCATGCAACGAGGTTATCTACCACCTAGGCAGATTCCCATGGCCTTCAGACCTTGCAAAGGGGCTATACAGTATTAGGCAGGGATCCCATGGGTTTCTGACCCTACAAGTAGGTTATGTAGCACACAGGCACTTTCCCATAGGCTCCAGACCTTGCAAGGGAGTTCTTGGGCACCAGGTAGGGATTCATGGGCTCCAGACTTCATAAGGGGGTTCTCTTGAACCACACAGGCTCCCATGAGCTCCAGACCTTGCAAATGGGGTTCTGCAGCACCAGACAGGATTCCATGAGCTTTAGACCTTCCAAAGGTGATTCTCTAGCACCAGAACGCTCTCGTGGACTCTACACTTTGTAAAGAGGTTTTACCCCAAACCAGGTAGACTCCCACATGCTCCAGACCTTACAAGGAAGCTCTCCAGCACTAGTCAGGCTCCCACAGGTTTCAGATTTCACAAGAATATTCTCCAGTACCAGGTGGAGATTCTCAGGACTCCAGACCTTGGAAGGGATCTCTCCAGCACCAGGTAGGCTCCCATGGGCTCCATGCCTTGCAATGAGGCTCTTCTCCATCAGACTTGAAAAGTTGCTGGAAAGAAGGAAACAGTCACCAATCAGTCATTTTCAAGCACTAGCAGCTCCATACCCTCTCCTTGTGATTTATTAAAAAATCAAATGGTTCCTGGCACTGGGGACTTTCTTTTCTTATATTTAATATTGATATATAAAACTGCAGTCATATTTGGTTTTTTAAGATTAAGTATTAAGAATCAAATGATTGGGGATAGAGAGCTGACTCCATGGTTAAGATCAGTGGCTGAAGGTCAGTGGCTGCTCTTGCAGAGGACCAGTGGTTCAGCACCCACACAGTGGTTCACAATCATCCCTATCTTCAGTTGCAGAGTATCTTGCACCCTCTTTTGACCTACACACACATCTGGCATATACATGGTGCACAGAAATGCGGGCAGGTGAATGCTCATGCACACAAAATAAAAATAAAAGAATCTAAAAAATTAAAGAAAATAAGAGAACTATATGGTGGAAGAGACAATGTTACCTCTAAAAGAATGAAACATTTTAAAATTGTTTGAGGATATGAAACTTATTTTTTAAACCCCTGAATTATCACCTGATCTTCTCAAAACTACAATTTAATTTTAACCTTATACTTTAGATTCTTTTAAAATAACATACTTAGTTTCAAAGATGGAGACCCCGGATTGTTGTTGTTTTTTAAAATTTATTTGTTGATTTTACAGACATTATTCATATCAAAATAAGAATGAGGTCTTCAGATAAGCTCCAATTAAATCAGATAAAACAGTCAGATAAAAATGTTAATTTTGTGTAAATGTGGATTTACATAGACTATGCTTTTCTATCCTTAGAATATTCAAACAGGAAAGTAGCTACATCTGGATTTCAGCTTGTGGTCACATCATAATCTAAGCCTTGGGACCATGAAATTGCCAGTTACATTTTAGGTAGGTTTTAAAATTGCTGTCCATGAAATGCTTCCTGTGCAAGTATGAGGGCCTGAGTCTGGATCCCTAACATTCAAATAGAAGACCAGGCATGGCAGCACACACCTGTAACCCTAGTGCTGTGGAAGTGGAGGCAGGATGATCCCTGGATCTTAATGGCCAGTGTAGCTAACACATGCACATGCATACATACACATACACATATATACATACACATGCATACACACATATACATATATACATGAATACACATGTACACATACACATGCATACATACACATACAGATACACATACATAACACATACACATATACCTGCATACATACACATACACATTCATACACACATAAACATGCACACATACACATACACATGCATGCATATACATATACATGCACACATACACATGCACACATAAACATGCATACATACACATGTACACATGCACATGCATATATACACATACACATACATACATACACATGCACACATATACACATATACATGCATACATACACATGTACACATGCACAAGCATATATACACATACACATACACACATACATACATACATACATACATACACATGCATACATATACATGCATAGGCATACATATATATACATGCATACATACACATGAGAATGCCTGTGGCTCAACGGTCAGTCTAGCCAAGTTGGTCAGTTCCAGATTCATTGAGAGACACTACCACCTCAAAAGATAAGTTGGTGCAGAAGCTGTGGAGAGATGGCTCACTAGTTAAGAGCACTTACTACTTTTCTAAGAATCCGAGTTTTGTTCTCAGCACTCAACTCAGGCTGCTCATGACCCCCTATAATTCCAGCTTTACTGAATCCAACACAGACTTCTATGAACATCTGCATTCTTATGCACAGGTCCACATGCATGCACACATAGACACTTAGTCAAAAATAATTTTTAGGCTCACAGCCATCCATTGAACTGAGTACAGGGTCCCCAATGAAGGAGCTAGAGAAAGGACTGAAGGAGCTGAAGGGTTTGCAGCCCCTTAGGACGAACAACAATATGAACTAACTAGTACCCTCAGAGCTCCCAGGGACTAAACCACCAGCCAAGGAGTACACATGGTGGGACTGATGGCTCTGGCAGCATGTGTATAGTAGAGGATTGCCAAGTCGGCCATCAATGGGAGGAGAGGACCTTGGCCCTGTGAAGGTTCTGTGCCCCAGTGTAGGGAAATACCAGGGCCAGTAATCGGGATAGGGTGGGGTGGTGAGCAGGGGGAGGGGGAAGTTCTTGGGGAAGGGAACAGGGGTTTGTTTTTGTTGTTTTTTGTTTTTTTTTGTTTTGTTTTTGTTTTGTTTTTTTTTGGAGGGGAAACTGGGAAAGGAGAAATCATATGACATGTAAATAAAGAAAATATCTAATAAAAATGGTTTTTAGATTAAAATAAGGTAGAGAACAATTAAATAAGACACCTGAGATCAACTGCTGGCCTCCAAATCCATGTGTATGCATATGTAGGTGCACACACACACACTAAGATGTACTCAGACAAAAGTCTGTTAGCAAGACAGAATTATTTGGAGGAACTATGAAGGCATCTGGGATCTCAGAAGAAGCTTGAAAATCCACTGTGGGGAACAAAAAAAATCTGTCAGACATCAGGGTGATTTCCTTGTACTCTCAGCAGAAAGAAGTCTCTGTCTATATAGGCATGTGTTTTCTGTGCATGTGTCTGTGTATATGTGCATGTGTATGTGTGTGCATGTGTACGCATTGTGTGTATGTGTGTGCACATATGTGTGCATGTGTTGTGTGTATGTATTTTATAGATATAACTAAAATCATATTAAAATCCTGAGGGCACATTATTATGCCCTATAGTGCTACAAATAACCTGAGAGCATATATAATGATTAAATGATGTTCAATATGTACACAGGACTTTGCACATAGCACACATTTAAGCACTGTAGCATTTACCAAATGCTTGAAGTTGTCGTTTTCATAATTCAAGTCCAGTATGAATTTTAGGTACTTGGTTCTTCACAATGTTGGAGGAAAAATGCCTGCTTCAAAATGCAAATGGGTCAAACACCACTTGAAGTCTCTGAGGCTTGTGACTCATGGGCCAGGGACATTTGTCAGAGGCAGCGTGGTGCTGTGCTACTGGCTGTCTACTGGGGGGAGCTAGAGGCCACACAGGAACCTTCAAAGCTCTGTGATGGCTACAATGACAGGTTGATGACATCATGGAGCCCGGCAGCATCAAAGAGACAGAGATAGTAAGCTAAATCCTCCCCGAACAACTGGAGGAAGTAGATGGCTGAGCTCTGAGGAAAGTGAAAGATTCCAACTGTTCAGAGCAGCAATGTCCCTGGATGGATGTCTACTAAGAAGTGACCTTGGACTCATGACAACTAAGAAGGAGCCGGGACACTTTTCTATAAGCAAGAATCACATGTGCAGTGTGGGTAAGACCTTTCTATTTTTGGCTAAGATAGAGCATTCTAAGAAACTGGCCTGGCCCAAGCCAAGGGCTATATTCCTCTATTGGTTTTCAGGTTGAGATCCTTTTGGTTGGAACAATACATATACATGCATATACATACATACAGACAGGCTTACAAGCACATACATGTATATTGGCACACTTTTATGCATATGTACAAATGCACACATGAGTACTCATATATGCACACATGCATACACACACATGCTCATATACTCATGTACAACAATTCACATCTACTTTCATATACACATATAGACACATACATGCATATACATGCACATTTTCAAAACACACATTTTCAGACAGGCACACAAATACAATGTATGGGTGGATTAGCCCATGTGTAACACAAAGCATATACAACCATACATACACACACATTCACAACTTACCTGTTCACTTATCTCTAAAGCATTTTCAAATTTTTCAAAAGTAAATCCAAATGTATTTTCAAATAAACAAATTCTCCATAACAAATTTTTTGTGCAGGGCTGACGGTGTAGCTCAGTGATAAGTTATGCACTTAGCAGGCATGAGACTAGGGTTCTATCCACAAGATCCCCTTAAATACCCTGTGCACCCCCGCTGCATAAAGCTACTTGGTGACATGCTAATCACCAAGGGAAGGGTTCTGAATACAGCAAGCAACACAGGAAAAGTGTGAGAACTCCCCTATGCAGCACATGCAGGGGTCAAGGGGAACTGGGTTAGCTCGAAGCAGCATGACTAGGGGACAACTTCTCTCCCAGGAAAAGGGGATGGTCAGTTTTCCACATTGAGAACATGTGTCTATCTCTGAGAAAGCTTAGGTATCACTGATGGGTAGGTGAGAGAAGATAACAGGCATCAGGAAGAAATGGAGGGTGGAAATCAACACAGAGAAAGAAAATTACAGTCTATGTTAAGATGGCTGTGAACAGAAGTGTGCCCGTGTGTGTGTGTGTGTCCATGTTTGTGTGTGTGTGTGTGTGTGTGTGTGTGTGTGATGTGTGTGGATATATTTGTGCCCATGTATGAGTATGTCCATGTGTGTGTCCATGTGTGTGCCCATATGTGTGTATGTGTACTCATGTGTGATTGAGCACATCTGTGTGTGTGTGTCCATGTGAGAGAGTGTGTATATGGTGCTGGGAATAATGGAGAAGAGTTAATAGATACTTACCCTCCTTAATACAGACCCAACACACACTTCCTAACATCCCAAATCAAGAATGCATGTGTTTCTGAGAAACTCACGGTCTCATGGTACCTAAAGGTATGGGTGACCTAGGCAAGGATGCTTGTGAGCATTCTTCCTGTAGGCTAAGGCTGAGTTGACCTTTGAACTGTGTGCCTGCACTGATGTGATCACATCCACAGCAACACAACCATATGTGGCAGGTTTCTGCCTCAGAAGCACATGCCCTGAGGAAGCACATAGCAGCTACCACATTGAGCATCACCAGCAGGCAGCCTGGGCCCTGCCTGATAACATGGGTATGGTACCCACCAAAGTGAGTTAGTGATGGACATCTTCAAACTACCCAACTCCTCATTAGATGGAAACCATGCAGATCATTTTTCCTTTGTTCCGACAGACAGGCGTTTCCTTTTAGCACAAAACAGAGGAATAAATTCCATTTCTTGTTATTGAAGCCACTGAAGGGAAGAAGTGATAGCAATAGCTGGCGCTTGCCTTGGGTGCTGATGGGTAAATGAGCATCCTGGGAAGCAGGGATAGGAAAGTCCCTCCTTGTGCAGCGACCACTGACCTGGTGGGTGTAAATGACTACCCTCAGGGATGGGTCCACTGGAGTCCTTGCCAGTCATCCTGTTGGGCTGCTTCGAGTAACTGTGGGTGAGCACTGAACATTTCATCACAGTACACTTTTGTTTTCAGATAAAGGCTCTCACTGTGTAGCTCAAGCTGGCATTCAACCTGGCAATCCTCCTGAGGTGCTGGCAGTGCAATGCCACCCTTGACTTAACAGACTGTTTTATCATAGTATCCAACACATCAGACACTATTTAAGATATACAGCTTGAATTGAAAGTGAAAAATGAATCATTCCTACAAAACCAAATTTCACCGCAGTGAAAAACAGTGGTTTTAAAAGGTTCGTGGTTTGCTTTGGAGAATCAAATAAGGAGATAGACTGAATTAGTGAACTGAAGTCATCAGCTACAGGACACAGGGGGCAGTGCTGTGGGAAACATCATGTATGGAGTCTTGAGGACATAGATAATATGAACTGAGGTCAGACGGACAGCAGAGAGTGTGGTAATAGGCTTTTAGGCTCTCAAGTCTTCTCTGCAGGAAGAGAGGGTGCAGGTCACCAAGAGCTGCCTATTTCTGTTCTTAGATTAATTTTTAGACTCTTCTTGAGAGAAAGTTCATTATTTCATTATGGTAGCAACTATGTCATCCTCAAAGGCAGAAAAGCAAGGGTTTTCTCCCTAGTAGGTTGTTTAACCAATCTCCCAAATGTGTTCCTAAAGGGACCCTTTTTACTCAGGGGTTTTCTGTGTACCTGGGATTGCAGCAGGTATAAGAATGAGAATCCTGTCAGAGGCATGAAGCACATGATGCTGCAGAAGCTGGAAGATTGGCGACTCTGATTTGGCAATTGAACCAGGACCAGCAAGGTCTAGTCAGCCTGGGGAGGAGTGTGATTTGAATCCATGGCTCTCAACTGTCTCTCCTGTCTCCCGTGTCATGCCATTAGCATTACATATTCTTGTGTAAATGTGCTGAGTTCTCTCTGATGGCTGCAGAGATGTTTGTCACCAAAAGCTCTTCCCAAAAATTGTTTGAAAAGAATATCATAAGATAAAGAGATTTACAAAAATTATTTCTGCTTAATTTCCTCCCTGTCTAGTGATACCACCTTTAGCCTGGGAAGCATGTGAAACCTGCATATAGAGGAAGTCTAGAAGAACCATGGGAAGTAGTTGACCACTTATTTGCACCATCTCTCTGCGGCTTCTTCTCTACTTACCCTTACTTATATTATGCTTTTCTTTTTTAAAAAAATTTTATTAGATATTTTCTTTATTTACATGTCATATGATATCTCCTTTTTGGTCCCCCACCCCCATCCCACTGGAAAAAAATAAGAAAATAAAATAAAATAAAAACTCTGTTCCCTCCCTCCACCCCTGCTCACCAATCCATCCTCTCCTGCTTCTTGGGCCTGGCATTCCCCTACACTGGGGCATAGAACCTTCACAGGACCAAAGGCTTCTCCTCCCATTGATGACCAACTAGGCCATCCTCTGCTATACATATGCTGCTGGAGCCATTAGTCCCATCATGTGTACTCTTTGGTCCCTGGGAGCTCTGAGGGTACTAGTTAGTTCATATTGTTGTTCATCCTAAGGGGCTGCAAACCCTTCAGCTCCTTGGGTTCTTTCTCTAGCTCCTTCATTGGGGACCCTGTGCTCAGTCCAATGGATGGCTGTGAGCCTCTAGAAATTGGACATAGTACTACTAGAGGACCCAGCTATACCACTCCTGGTCATATACTCAGAAGATGCTCCAACATGTAATAAGGGCACATGCTCCACTATGTTCATAGTAGCCTTATTTATAATAGCCAGAAACTGGAAACAACCCAGATGTCCCTCAACAGAGGAATAGATACAGAAAATGTGGTACATCTACACAATGGAGTACTACTCAGCTATTAAAAACAATGAATTTATGAAATTCTTAGGGAAATGGGTGTATCTGGAGAATATCATCTTGAATGAGATAACCCAATCACAAAAGAACACACATGATATGCACTCTCTGATAAGTAGATATTAGCCCAGAGATCGGAATACCCAAAGTACAAGCCACAAACCACAAGAAACTCAAGAAGAAGGAAGACCAAAGTGTGGATACTTTGTTCCTTCTTAAAAGGGGGAACAAAATACCCATGGAAGGAGTTGCAGAGACAAACTATGTAGCAGAGACTGAAGGGAGGACAATCCAGAGACTGCTCTACCTGGGAATCCTACCCATATTCAATCATCAAATCCAATCCACACAGTGTTGTGGATGGAGGAAGGGATTTATTCAGCTTACACTCCAGATTGCTGTTCATCACCAAAGGAAGTCACACAGGGCAGGAACTTGGAGGCAGGAGCTGATGCAGAGGCCATGGAGGAGTGTTGCTTACTGGATTGCTTACCCTGGTTTGCTCAGCTTGCTTTCTTATAGAACCCAAGTGCTGGCTGACAGGAGCCTGATATAGCTGTCTCCTGAGAAGCTCTGACAGTACCTGACTAATTTATGCTTTTCTTATCATATATATATATATATATATATATATATATATATATA